>CAUYQG010086467.1:0-15969 GCA_963574415.1 Tarsius wallacei
TAAGTAGGCTTGGGTTGGGAAGCAGGAGGCCTGATCTTTAAAAAGTTCCATTGATAATGTCATTTTTGCATGTCATTTTGCACTTGTCAAAACCCATAGAATGTACAACACTAAGAGTGAAGCCTAATGTAAACTATGGACTTTTGGATTATAGCGATGTGTTGATGTAGGCTTATTAATTATACCAAATGTATTAAACTCTGGTGTGAATGCTGGTAGTGGGGGAGGCTGTGTATGTGTGTGTGAGTGTGTATGTGTGTGTGTGTGTGTGTGTGTGTGTGTGTGTGTGTGTGTGTAAGGGAGTAGAGGGCATAGAGAAATCCTTATATTTTTTCTTCAATTTTGCTGTGCACCTAAAAGCATTCTAAAAAAATAGAAGTCTGTTAAAAAGTTCCATTGAGAATTCAGATGAATATTCAAGTTTGGAAACCACTGATCTCTTTAGTACACCACCCAGATCAAAAGCACCTGCAGTTGCAACATCCTTCTCAGAATTACTGCTCCCTTCCTGTGCTGGTACCAGAAGCTCTCTACTCTCACAGTTCCGTTGTTGGGTAGCACCAGGATTCATTTTGGCTATTGTGAATAGTGTTGCAAAGAACACAAGGGTGCAAATATCTATTTGGCATACTATTTTTGTTTCTTTTGGAGATTTACCAAGTAGTGGGATTGCTAGATCATATGGTAGTTCTATTTTTAATATTTTGGGGCCCCTTCACATTGTTTTCTATAATGGCTGTATTGATTAACATTCCCTCCAACAATGTGCAAGTGTTTCCTTGGCTCTGCATGCTTACCAATACTTGTTATCTTTTGTCTTTTGTTGATAATAGCCTTCTTAGCAGGTGATATATCATTGTGGTTATAGCTTGCATTTCTCCAACAATTTGTGATTTTGAGCATTAGAAATATATGTCTGTTGACCATTTTTGTATGTCTACTTTTGAGAAATTTTTATTCACATCCTTTGCCCATTTTTTATTGGGTTAGTTGTTTTCTCATTATTGAGTTGTTTGAATTTCCTATACATTTGGGATATTAACTCCTTATCAGATGTATGGTTTGCAATATTTTGTCCCATCACATATATATACATTTTGTCCCATCACATATATATATATATATATATATATATATATATACACACTATTGAAAATAAATAAATGGAATATATATATATACACTATTGAAAATAAATGAATAAATAGAAAAAATGAATCATAAATCTCATGATTAATAATAATAAAGATTAATTAAACTAAAAAGCCTCTGCACAGCCAAAGAAACAATCAACAAAGTAAACATGTTCAGTAAATAAGTTCAGTAAAATTGGTTTACATGTTTACTCTATTTATTTATTTTCAATAGTTGGGGGAGTACAGAGGGTCTGGGCTTTAAGTGTACCCACCATCCCCACTAGTGTACATTGTATCCAACAGGTGATTTTTTTATCTTCCACTCCTTTACCCTTCCCTCTTCCGAGTCTCCAATGTCTATTATACCATTCTCTATATCTTTGCATATCCTTAGTTTAGTTCTCTATGCTTATTTTGCTGATAGTTTTTATTGTAAAGTGATGCTGGATTTTACCAAATGCTTTTTCTGCATCTATTAAAATAATCATATTATCTTTGTTTTTAATTCTGTTTATGTAGTTGATCCTATTTATTGACTTGTGTATGTTGAACCATCCTTGCATCCCTGTAATAAAACCCACTTGGTTGTGGTATATTATTTTTTTATGTGCTGTTTAATTCAGTTTGCTAATATTTTGTTGAGGATTTTTGCATCTATGTTCATAAGGGATATTGGTCTGCAGTTTTCCTTTTTTGTTGTGTCTTTTCCTGGCTTTGGTATCAAAGTGATACTGGCTTTGTAGAATGAGTTAGGGAGGATTTCCTCCTCTTCAATCTTGTAAAATAAGTTCAGTAAAATTGGTACAAATTCTTCTTTGAAAGTCTTCAGCTGTGAATCTATTATGTCCTTGACTTTTGTTGTTGTTGTTGGGAGACTACTTTCAATCTTGCTACTTGTTATTGACCTGTTCAGAGTTTCTATTTCTTTCTGATTCAAAGTTGAGAGGTTGTATGTTCCAAGAATTTATCAATTTTCTCTAGATTGTCTAGATTGTTTGCATAGAGATGTTCATAATAATCTCAGATGAGCTTTTTTATTTCCACATATCAGTTGTAATATCTCCATTTTCATTTCTGATTGAGCTAATTTGAATCTTCTTTTTTTCTTAATTAATCTAGCTAATGGTCTATTAATTTTGTATATCCTTTCAAAGAACCAACTTTTTGTTTCATTGATCTTTTGTATTTTTATTTCAATTTAATTTAGTTATTTTCTGATCTTCAATATTTAGTTTCTTCTGTTAACTTTAGGTTTGATTTGCTTGTGTTTGTTTAGTCCCCTGAGGTGTGATGTTAGGTTGTTGATATGTACTCTTTCAGTCTTATTAATGTAGACTTTGAGTGCTATAAAATTTACTCTGAGCACAACTTTGGCTGTGTCCCAGATATTTTGATAACTTGTTTCATTGTTGTCATTTTAAAATTTCTATCTTTATTTCATTTTTTACCTAAGGGTCATTCAGGAGCAGATTGTTTCACTTCCATGTTTTTGTGTGGTTTGCAACATTTTCTTGGAGTTAATATCTAGTTTTATTCCACTGTGGCCTGTGAAGGTGCTTGATATGATTTTGATTTGTTTAAATTTGTTGAGACTTGATTTGCGGTCTATCAAATGGTCTATCTAGGATAATGATCCATGTGCTGATGAGAAAGATGTATCCTGTAGTTTTGGAGTGGAAAGTTCTGTAGATGTCTGTTAGTTCCATTTGCTCTAGGATTTGGTTTAATGCCATTGTTTCTTTGTTGACTTTCTGTCTTGATGATCTGTCTATTGCTGTCAGTGGAGTGTTGAAGTCTCCCACTATTATTGTATTATATTGCCGGCTGTCTGTCTGTCTCTCTCTCTCGACTCTTTTAGGTCTAGCAGAATTTGTTTTATAAAGCTGGGGGCTCTAGTGTTAGGTACGTATATAAGTAAAATTATTATGTCTTCTTGTTGAATTGATCCCTTTGTCATTATAATAATCACTTTTGTCTTTTTTTACTGTTGTTAATTTAAAGTCTGTTTTATCTCATATGAGAATGGCTACTCCCGCTTGTTTTTGGTTTCCATTTGCATGGACTATTTTCCCTTACTCTTTTACTTTAAGTCTATAGGCATCCTTATGAATTAAGTGAATCTCTTGAAGGCAGCAGACATTTTTTAAAAAATTTATTCTGCCTGTCTATATCTTTTTAGTGGAGCACTGAGATCATTTACATTTAGAGTTAATAATGATATATTACTGGTTATTATCTGATTTCTTTATTTTCTCGATTGTGTCTGTGTTCCATAAGACCTGTGGGCTTTATGGTTTCCAGTGTTTTTCTACTGGTGTATTTTGACTCTTGTTTCAGTATTTAGAATGCCTTTGAGTATTTCTTGTAGAGCCAGTCTAGTGGTGACAAACTCCCTCAGCATTTGCTTGTCTGGGAAATACTTTATTTCTCCTTCATTTATGAAACTTAGTTTTGCTTGATACAAACTCCTTGACTGACTGTTATTCTGTTTGAGGAGGTTGAAGATGGGGCCCCAGTTCCTTCTGGGCTGCAGGGTTTCTTCTGAGAAGTCTGCCATTAGTTTGATTGGCTTACCTTTGTAAGTTTTGATGCTTTTGCCTCACTGCTCTTAAAATTATTTTCTTTACTTTAAATTTGCATACCTGGATGATTATATGTCCTGGGGATGACCTTTTTGCAATGAATCTTCCTGAGGTTCTTTGGGCTTCTTGATAAGGCCAGTGACATTTTCTTCCATTATTCCCTCAAATAGGTTTTCCAAACCTGTTGCTTTCTTTTCTCCCTCAGGAATACCTATGATTCTTATGGCTGGACATTTTACATAATCCTACTTTTCTTGGAGATTTTGTTCTGTTGTCTTGATTCTTTTTTCCTTATTTTTGTCTGATTGGCTTCATTAAAAAGCCCTGTCTTCAAGTTCTGAGATTATTTCTTTTGCTTGTTCCAGTGTACTGCTAAAACTTTCCACTGTATTTTGTATTTCTCTTAATGCTTCTTTCATTTCCAGAATTTTTTTAGGTGTCTATCTCTTTGGAGAATTTTTCATTTATGACTTGAATAGTTTTTAAAAATTTCATTATGTTGGATTTCCATTTTCTCCTGAAGTTCATTGATCAATTTTATAATCAACCTTTTGAATTCTATGTCTGGAATTTCAACTTATTTTGATTAATGTTCATTGCTGAAGAGTTGGTGTGGTCTTTTGGAGTTGTTAGTGAACTCTGATTTTTCATACTGTCAGAATTGTTTTTCTGGTTCCTTCATTTGGGTAGACTATTTCTTCTTATTTGAGGTTGGCAGGGGGTTGACATTGGCAACGTAGAGTTCCCTTGATTATATAGCATTGCTGTGATGAGTTTTTCAGTTGCCAACTGTGGCAGTCCTGCGCTGGGTACCTGTTCTGGCTCATGGCATCCTGAGTGGCTCATGTAGCTTGGAAAGTAGTGTTAGCTGGGGTTTGGTATCAGGACTTCCCCAAAGCTGAGGTACTATATCTGGTGATGACCTCTGGCCAGGAGGTGGCATTTATGGGAGAAAACCAGCTGCAGTGGTGACTGTGGGCTTTTTCCTTGGCATGTGTTGCTCCAAGGAAGTACTCAGCCAATCTAGGCATGGGTGAGGCTCTGAGGAATACCCAAGTTCTTTGTTTTGAGTCTTTAAGGGGAGTAAGAAGGGCAGGGGGAAGGAGCTTGATCATCCCACAAGAGTGCATTCTTGGCTAACCCAGTGGGGATTCAGAGGGAGTCCCAGGTCACTGGAGAAATGCTGCTGTGTAGGGCAGACACAGAAGAACTTACATGGAGAATGAGAGATTGCTATGGCAACAAATTTTACCTGGCTTAGCACCATGCCTTCAGGCAGTTTGCCTTGTGAATGTCAAATTGTAGCTGGCCTCAGGGCCTTAGATATTCTCAGGCAACCTACCTCATCCAGGAACTCTCTGCAGCTGGGCAGTTTACCACTGGGGCCTGTCTCCTCCCAGACCAGCTAGAAAGCAGCTGTGCCACTTGAAAGGATTGAGTTGGGGGGTGGGGGAGGTGTCAGCTGGCACCGTTCACTCCGTGTGAGCTGTGGCAGACTACGGCTGTGGGTAAGGCAGTTTCCGGTGAGGGACTGGAGTCCTGGAAGGTTCAAGGGACCCCTCAAGTTTGCAGCAGGAGTTCAGAACTCCTGAATTCCTCTCACTCACCTTCCCCCACTGTGTCTGGAGGCTGCCAGTGAACTATGGTGGTGCAGGCAAGTGTCTGGCCAGTTGCAACCCAAGTCAATGAATTTTCCTCTTCTTTGCACTCTGTGGTTATCACTTCTTTGAAGAGTCATGCTGCTGGTTTTTTTGGGTACAAAAGAAACTCTATCTTGGTTTACTCACTCTAACTGCCTCACATCAGCCATCTTAATCCTTTGTGCTCTATGGTTCATTTTTGCTATCTATTTTAGACTTTTGGTTTGGTGAGGCAGTATGTGCTTGTGTCTCATGACTTCATCCTGTTTATAGTGATAGCTGTTGAATTGGTCTTGATAATAAGGCTAAAGGAGATAGGGCTGAAGGGACCTATAGAAAGATTCAATCAAGCTAATTAACATCTCTATTACCTCATCAATTTATCATTTTTTTGTGGTGAGATGTTAAAGGTATATTTTAGCAATTTTGAAATATAAACTATATTATTATCAACTGTGGTCACCATGCAGTGCAATAAGTCAATAAAACATTCTTCAGGTTTAACTGAAACTTTGTACCCTTTGATCAACATCTTCTCTATCTTGATCCTTTTCCTTTTTCCTGGCCTCTGGTAATCATTTTTCTAGTCTCTGTGTTTATGAGATTACTTTTTGATATTTTACATGTAAGTGAGATAATATGGTATATGCCTAGCTTATTTCACTCAGTATAATGTCCTCTAGTTCTATGCATATTACCACAAATGACAAAATTTTATTATTTTTAAGGGTATATAAGATTCAGTTGATGGATACTAAAGCTGATTTTATATATTGGCTATTGTGAATAATGCTGAAATGAACATGGGAATGCATATATCTCTTTAACATACTAATGCCAATTTGTTTTGATATATACCCAGTGTTGGGATTGCTGGATCATATGGTAATTCTATTTTTAGTTTTCTGAGGAAAGCTCCATACTAGTTTCCAAAATGGCTGAACTAATTTGCATTGCCATCAACAGTATACAAGTGTTCCTTTTTCTCCACATCTTCACCAACACTTGGTATCATTTGTCTTTTTGATAATAACCATTCTAACAGGTGTGAGTGATAGTTCATAGTAGTTTTTATTTTCTTCTGATGATTAGAGATGTTGAGCATTTTTTAATATATCTGTTGGCCATTTGTATCTCTTCTTTTGTTAAATATCTGCTCAGTGCTTTGACCATTTTTGACTGGGTTATTTGTTTTTTTCCTATTGAATTATTAACCAAAGAGGTAGAAGATTTATACACTGAAAACTATAAAACATAGTTGAAAAAAATTGAAGACACAAATAAATGGAAAGATATTCCATAGATAGGAAAAATTGATATTGTTAAAATGTCCTCACTACCAAAGTAAACTACAGACTCAAAACAATGTCTATCAAAATTCCAATGTAATTTTTAACAGAAATAGAAAACTTAATCCTAAAATTTGCTTGGAACAAGAATAGACAAAGAAATTCTAATTTAAAAGAAACTGAAATCATAACACTTTCTGATTTCAAAATATATTATAAAGCTATTATAATAAAAACAGCATGGTATTGGCATAAAAACAGACACATCAACCAATGGAATAGGATAGAAAGCCTAGAAATAAACCCAAGTATTTATGATCAATTGATTTTTCAGAAATGATGCCAGGACCATACAATGGGGACAAATAAATAGTGTCGGGAAAACTAGATATCCACAAGCAGAAAAAGAAAATTGGATCCTTATCTCATACAAGATTTAAAAAATCAACAAAAAATGAATAGAAAACTTAAATGTAAGACCTGAAACTATGAAGCCACTAGAAGAAAACATAGGTGAAAAGTTTCATGACATCAGTCTGGGCAATGACGTTTTGAACAGGCCTCCAAAAGCACAGGCAACAAAAGCAAAAATAGAAAAATGGAATTGCATCAAATTAAAAAGCATCTTCATAGCAAAGGAAACAACAACATGAAAAGACTACTCACGGACTGGAGGAAAATATTTGCAAACTATATATCTGATAAGGAGCTAAGATACACAATATGGAAAAAACTCAAAGAATCCTTTTTAAAGTCATTCCTATACTTTATTTGTAGGATGGTGAAATTGTGTAGTCTCCAAACCATTTTTTTTCCTTTCAATTTCTGTCCCTTGCTTTTATCGATTCATTCATTTTCTATTTATTCCAGATCATGTTGAGTGTACGTGTGCCTCTGCTTTATGCCTGGTCAGGATACAAACAAGAGAATTCCCATGGACATCTTTATAATTCATTTGGATCAGCAGCACCGAGTATTATGGCACAGTACTAATATACTCCCTGATGTCACCATAAAGGTTGTGGCCTCTGATAGAACAACTTTTCTTTACAATTTTATGAAATATCATTCAGTAGCTTATATAAACATTTTAGAAACACTATTTTTCATCTTATATTATTTCTGGGCTAACATTTATAAATCTTCTAAAAGTCTACTATGTTCTAAATATGCCTCTTTCAAGTTTCATGTGTTAATTCCAGCTTTTGAGTATTAGGTGATGAGGTGCCTATTCATCAAACTCAGGGTTTTATAAACTAGAACAGTGGTTCTCAAATGTGGTCTAGGCAAGTGTGGGGATGGTGGTTGATATTGGCTAGTGGTGGTTAGAAAGGAGTTACAATTCCACATGTACAATCAACATTGTCTCTGGTAGGATGAATATATAATGTTACATATTCATAAATAAGTACATGGCAAACATATGTAGATGCTACTGAGATTAATAAAATGCAAATTAATTTAAAAGAATTGCGTCACTTATGATTGCCTTTAGTCCTGTTTTATTTTTCAATCAATATTTACATGAATTCTCAAATATTTTTAATATTAAAATTTTCTTACTCAGAAAGACTAGAAGGTACTAACATAAGTCACTCTGTTTTATTTTATTAAATTTTTATTTTAAAGATGTGGGGTGCAATTCAGGGTTAGGTATACAAATAGTTATTGTACAGGTAAAATTTGGACCTCACTTTGGTCCCCACATCACCTGGTTTGAGATCAGGTACCCTTATTGATGAAGTTTGCTTCCCCCCGCCCCCGCTAACTTAAGTCATGTTCCTCATCAGGCTTAGTTATTCCTTCCAGTAAAGTCCAAATCTTTTTTACCTCTGCTCCTCTAATGTACTTCTTAACTGCTTGAGCATTTAGTTTCTACCTTCTATACTTTTTCCAACAACATGTTTCATTAGGTTATAAAAACTTTGCAGAGCTTTTCTTATTGTCATACAAAGATGAGATAGTAATGTGCTATTCTGTTTCTATTACAGTTTTCTGATTATACTATTGAGCTAATGCATAAGTTTGTGGCATTTTTTGTGTGCCCATGCAATGCAAATATCCCATGATGGTTGACTGGTCACAGTTTATCACATTTGCCAATCCTCGGGTTGACTGATGTGGATTATCACGGATTAAAGCATTTAAACACTCTTCATCAAAGCCTGATGGTCTTCCTGAATGTGGAGAATCTCTCAGGTCAAAGTGACCCTCTTTGTTTTTGTTTTTCTTTTTAGTATAGGCAAGTTTATTAATACTTTAATAGTAACATGCTTGAGATATTTAAGGATCATAGTGGAACAATGGAAAGGAGAGGTGAGTAAAATGAGTAGCAGGAGGGAGAACACCTCACCAATAAGGGCATCTGCATAATGAACATCTGCACACCCACCCTGAACTGCACCGCACATCTCCAAAACAAAAAAAAACTTAAAAAATTTCCAAGAAGTGTAACTCTCGTTATGGATAAATTGGAATAAGCAGAGATTAGTTATTTGAGAGTAAAATAGTTGATTCTAGGAGAAGGGTATGACACATATAAAGATACAGAGGTGAGACAAAGCAAAACATGTTCTATAGACAAGGCAGCTTCTATGTGTATGTGTTGGGGGGAATGGTGGAATCTGGAGTTGGAACATACTCATGTGGAGGGAGTTATTTTTTATCCATAAAATTATGAATGCTAAGGAAATTGTTTTAAACGGAGTGATAATAGTCCAATTTAAATGATAGACAATTAAATCAATAAAATGGTGGATACATCTGAGAGCCTAGAATGAAGGCACATCAGTTAGAAGGTTATTAATGAAATAATTAAATCCTGAATCCGTTCCTCTTTCCTTTCAGCCATTTCTAGCCGCACCCACCTGTCATGGTATCATTCTACAACCACACAGGAACCCAGGTGACCTTCTTCCCAGGAATGCAAGACACACAGCACCGGCTATCCATTGTCCTGGCTAAAGTGGCCCTCTTTGAAATGACAAAACCATTTTCTTTCCTGTGATTTCCCTGAAGGCATTCTCCCCATCCATGGCACAACTGTTTTGGGCTAGCTCCACCGCCTTTACTCCTCTGTTAAACTCAAACAGAAGAATATGTTGAAAGTGTTCTTTTTTTTCCACTTGACACTCCATCCTTTTTAGCCTACAAATAGCACTAACTTTCTTCAAATCTGCAGAATGCAAGGAGTATTCACAAGCACACCATTGCCACTCCAAATGACAAATTACAAACGATAAATTCTCAACATTGCCGTGTTGTCATGCCAAAAACATATGCTATGAACTTATGCATCAACCTAATATTTTCTTTTGGCCACAGATACTTATTGGTCCTATCTTCTAAGAAACCGAGGGAATTATTTTTTTCTATGAATTGGCTTTGTAGTTGTTTAAAGCCCAGGGGTGACTTCTTGAGATGTTGCCTGGACATGAATGCTGGGTCCTCAGCCTTCTGCTGCTGTCTCGATCTCTCCTTGCCACCCCCAACTAGAAACATCAGGCTATTACTGCACTCACCCATTATTTTTTTAAACGAATCAACTTTGATTTCTCTATGGACTCTTTTCACTGATAGCATCCTTCAGTCCTCTCACCTTAGAAAATAAAATCTTCGCACAACTCTAATTACCTCCCCTCTTCTCACAATTCACCAGCACTTCTTGAATTCATGCTTGCTTTCCTCAGTACTTTTCTTTTCCCCACTCATTCATTCCTTAGTGGGTGACCAACTGGTTTTTGCCTTCGGTATTTCTCTGAAACTACTCAAGCTTAGGTAAGAATTGAACTCATTAAGAATCTCATAAACACTTTTAGTTCTTATTTGAATTTGCCTTTCTGCAGTATGCAAACTACTCATTCTGCCTGACTGGGCCATGCTGTCACATGCCTTCAAGGCTCTGCATAGGCTGCTTCCTCTTCCTGGCACGCTCTTTCCCTCTTCTTTAACTGGTTATGTGCTCCGTATGCTCGAAGATTCAGTGTAAGTGTCACAAATTTGGGAACTTATCCCGTCTCTCCCTCAGCTTCAGACTGAATTAAGAACTTCTAGAGCACTCTGTATTTATCTTTATAATAGTATACACCACATTTCATTGTAAATGTTGTGTTAATTTCTATTTTGAGTAAGTGTTCTGTGTTCGTTCTGTATAAATCAGAAAAATTTCATGAGCATAAAATAAAGTCTCCAGTAGACTCACATCTCCGAGAAAATTGCTACTAGTATTTTGGATTTTATCTTTCCAATACATGCACATACACACATGTTGATATAAACTGTTTTAAAAAGAATCATAATCATATATCTTGAATATTGTTTCATCAGTTGCATTATAGCTTTAGGTATTCACTTTTGAGGTCTTCTAATTTATTTAAACTGTTCTTTTTTCCTGGATATTTAGTTTGCTCCTTTTTTCTTGCTTTATTAACATATTTCAAAAAATATACTTGTAGAAATACCTTTGTACCTTGTCCTGTTGTAGCTTAAGGATACATTACAACTAGGGAAGTTGTTTGGACAAGAGATATTTACATTCTTAGACATCTTTGTACCTTGTCCCATTGTAGCTTAAGGACACATTACAACTAGGGAAATTGCTTGGACAAGAGATATTTACAGTCTTAGACATCTTTGTACCTTGTCCCGTTGTAGCTTAAGGATACAACTAGGGAAGTTGTTTGGGCAAGAGATATTTACAGTCTTAGGACTTTTGATATATCTACCCAAATTAACCCTTAGGAAAATATTCCTTCAGCGTATGAGAGTGTCTGGTCCTGTACTATTGTAATAGCTGGCTTGTTTGCTCACTCTTCTTCCTAAGTTTTTGGTGTTTGGGTGTAATGATGCTCTCTTTCCTGGAGATTCCCATGGGAGTGTCAGCCATACTACAGGTGCTCAGTAATTATTTGTTGAGATCAATCTATAGTTTTGTGAAGGGGTTCTTCTGTGCTTTTGAAAGAAAGATATTCATGTTGGCTCTGAGAAAAAACTTTTTCAAAAGTAAATAAGTTAGGATACATCTATAAGTAAATACATTGCAGCCACTGCAAATGTTGAAGTAGATGTATGAAAATTGTTTACAATATGTTGTTGCCCAAAAAGAATAGACCACAAGACAATATGATTCCATTTTACGCATAAAGTTGTATTCATATTAATTATACCTACATGCATAAAATATATTTATAAAATGAAATTGGAATATACCATATTTTATTATCTGTATTTTAAAAATTTCCATGAATCATTTTATAACATACACACAAGAAATTCAGATCATCCATTTTATCAGTGATATTTTCCCCAGCATCTTTCCTTTTCTCTTCACTAATAGATAACAAGAATGTCAAGGTTATAATCCTAGTTCAGCTGCCATGATAAGATAATTTACTCAGTTTTCCCTGCATAGCTTCTCTAACCATATAATAGGAGTAATAATGCCCATCTGTATCCTCCTCCAAGCAATGTTATGAAATAATACAGATTACTTGGTGTTCTTTGGAGGAAAATTGGAATAGAGTTCCTGGGGGTTCTTATTTATTATTAATATCACTCCCACCTCCTGCCATGTTTTGAAATGACTCAGGATCTTAATGTGTGTGACGGGAGTACTTGGGAGAAGGGAAGGAATCTGATAAAATACAACTCAATATCACAGGTAAAATAGTTATTTTGTGTCACTTTGGGAGTCTACAGCCTTTTATTCCTTATCATCCATCAGGATGTAATGGTACTCCTGTGTCTTTTGTATTTTCCAGTAATTTTGCCTGTTAAAAAAAAAAGTAGTCTTCCTTTTGACTGTGTTAAGACAGAAGCTTTGTAAGTTTGAGTTTCTGTAGCTTTGTTTACAATCCCATTATCAACATTAAGACAAAACCAAAATCTGTCTGTCAATATTCAGGATAAAACTATTTCTGTTTTTCATTTTATTCATAATAACATCCTTGCCTCTCTCTTGATAAAGCACCAGATTTAGAAAGATGGAAAATTCAATTGCAATTATTAGATAAATCACTTTGCAGACAAAGCTCCTAATAATTGCTTTAGACTGCTGGCTTAAAGAAATATTTCCTTTTCATTAAATGTCAAGGTGATAAATTGTAATTTTTATTTTATTTTCTGTCTTTTTACTTTTAAGAAACTGTCTCATTCATGGTCATAGAAAAGTTGAGATAATCCTATTATGCAGTACAACAATAATAATAACTATTAAATGTTGAAGGCGGCCAGGTGTGGTGACTCATGCCTATAATCCCAGCACTTTGGGAGGCGGAAGTGAGAGGACTGCCTGAACCCAGGGGTTTGAGACCAGCCTGGACTAATTGGCAAGACCTTGTCTCTGCAATAAATACAAAAATTAGCCAGCTGTGGTGGCATGAGCCTGTAGTTCCCGTTCCTTGGAAGACTGAGGCGGAAGGATTACCTGATCCCAGCAGGTTGAGGCTGTGGTAGCCATGAATGTGTCACTGCACTCCAGCCTGGGTGACAGAGTGAGACTCTGACTCAAAAAAATAAGTAAATAAATAAAAGTAAATGTTGAGAGCTTATAGTGTTCCCCAAAACCATTCAATGTGCTTTACGTGTGTTACTTTATTTATTATTATTTTTATGGTTTCCTATCAGGTAGTATTATTCAATCATTTCGTAGGTTCCTTACTTCCTGACATTGGACTCAACTTTTGAGTGCTTTGCCAAACACTGTGTGGCAACAGAGACTGAAAACAGCAGCAGCAGCAGCAGAAGTGGAAGCTATCGAGTTAGGGGCAGCTAAATGTCAGGAGAAGGGAAGACCTAGCCTTATGAATGGGGTGGCTTACACTTTATCATCCAAATAAGGGTAGTTTCAACTACAAGAAGGGGAGCTAATTGTCTAGTATGCTGGGACAAAGTGCATAAACTGAGACTTTCTGAGTCAAACTGGGACATGTGCTCACCCTACTTAAAAGGAGGCAGAGTAGGCAGCCACTGGCATAATGACTTGCTGGACATACAAAGGTCTGCCCTAGAATGTGATTATCTTCCCTTATATGTGACAATTAAGTTTGTGAGCTCATCCTAGGAAAAGTGCTATCCATCTCACTGCCGAATATCACAATAGTTACCTTCGAAATGCTCTCCTTGGGAAGCTATACACTGGTGCCAGTGCTTAGTCCACCTGTCAAAGTAATTTTAGAACCCTTTTTCTGGAATGGCCATCAGAGTTGTCATCATATTACTTTTGATGTCCCAAATGTCATCAAAATGTCTTCCTTTCAATATTTCTTTTATCTTTGGATAAATAAAAAAGACATTAGGGGCCAGATAAGGTGAACAGGGAGGGTGTTCCAACACAGTTATGTGTTTACTGGCTAAAAACTCCCTAACAGACAGTGCTGTATGAGCTGGTGCATTGTTGTGATGCAAGAGCTCCCTTGGGACCATTTTTTGCAAACCCCTTTCTCATGCCAAGATTTTTGGTTAAGATTTTCCTGTTTCTCTATCAATGTTTATTTGGTCTGCTATGCTTCTCACAGTCAGATGATGATTTTGATGCACAATTTTTGCAATGTTTTCATCATTTCTGCTCATTACTGGCAGTCCTGACCTCTCTCCATCAGTGACACTTTCTCTTCCCTCAGAAAAAAGTTTAATCCATTTGTACACAGTCATTTCTTCATGGCACTATCCCCATAAACTTGGACTGCATGTCTCTGATTACACTTCCACTCTTGCCAAGTTTAACAAGAAATTTAACGTTTGTTTGTTGCTCTAATTCAAGCTTTGACATTCTTGTGACGGTACACAAAACATACAGCAATAATGAACACCACTCAACAAGACTCTGCCACATATCGACACAAACACAGCTGTGAGACTGATATACCAAGGTTGTGAAACCTTACCAAGTTGTTTGTACAGTGTTGCCAACATAAGTGAACGACGGCAAGTTTGTGAACTTAATTGTTCGACCTCATAAATTCATCTCTAGAGATATTTCTGGTCTAGCCTCCTAATCCATCTGCTGATACTCTGTATTCCTTGGTTTCTTTAGTAGCATGATTAATTGTCATCTAAATACTCTAAATAAAGAGGGGTGTTCATAAGAGTCACTGGTAGAACCCAAGGAACATGGCTTTGCTGCAGGGACAGTCCCTTCCATATTGTTACAATTCTGTATCCAGCCTCTGTTCCTCTCTGAGCGTCTGATGATGCCTTTTGCTGTCTTCATAGATTGCTGATTTTGTTTCTTCAGTTCAAAGGTGGGAAATGGCTGCTGATAGATCACAAATCTTGCACTGAACAGTTATTGCCACTAAAGAAAGATGGCCTCAATTCCTGGTGCTTTACGTCCGGAAGCCCTCACATTGATGACTTGGTTTAAAGCACGCACTACATTGTTCAGAGGAAGTTTATGGAAGGACGTGGTGGCTTCCTTGTGAACTGTATCATTGCATTTGGGTGAAGAGAAGTTCTGATAGTCTGTATTGTTCCCAGAAGCAGGAAATACTGGGAAGACAAAAAAAAAAAAAAAAAAAGGCATTCATGACATAACCCTTTGGAAAGGTTAAAAAGAAGAGACATGCTAAAGCTTTGATGGTTAATTTTCCATGGGTAGACTGGATAATTTGTGAGGTACTTTCTGATGATAAATTCTAAGATGAATATTTTACTTCCACTTCACAGGTAGAATAAGACTCTGAAGAAAAAAAAAGATTATAAGACAGACTTGGTGTAGTAGGAGAGCATGCGATTGTTTGGAAGACAAAAGGGGAGATGTAATTGTTCTGGAAGGCAAGTCAAGCCCTATCTATGCCATTAATCAGCGATGGTAACCAGGATGCTTCTATCTCTTAGCTCCCTTTTCTGATAGTGAAGATGCTCTTGCTCCTTGACCTCTTGAATGTCTCTCTCTCATGAGAACCTTAGTAGATTTCTTTTTAAAAAGAGGAAGAGTCTTCTTGGATGTGCTGTGCAATGTATTCCTTACTTCTGGATCAATTAAAAATAATTATTACACCGGGCTCGGTGGCTCAGCTTGTAATCTTGCGCCTTTGGGAGGCTGAGGTGAGTGGATTGCCTTAGCCCGTGGGTTAGAGACCAGCCTGGGCAATGTGGCGAGACCTCATCTCTACAATAAATCAAAAATTAGCTGGGTGTGGTAGTGCGCACCTGTAGTTCCAGCTACTTGGAAGGCTGAGGCGGAAGGATCGCTGGAGCCCAGCAGGTCGAGTCTGCGGTGGCCGGGAGCGGCCACTGCACTCCAGTCTGGGCGACAGAGTGAGACTCCAACTCAAAAAAAATAGTAATAATAACAATAATTATTACAATTGCCATTCATAGA
>CAUYQG010086469.1:0-18144 GCA_963574415.1 Tarsius wallacei
GGGTTAAACTGGTTAGTCCCATTAGTCCTGTTTCTCCGCAGACTGAGGCAGTAGTGCTAAGTGCAGCTGTCCCAGCCACACTTAATCTGACTAAAGTGGCGACTAACAGAGAAGTTATGCCGTTTTTGTAACTAGGGCTTAGTATCCACTAAGACAAGTCACCCAATCTTCTCCTTTTTACATATAAATTTTTTTTTGAGTTGGAATCTCACTCTGTCCCCCAGGCTGGAGTGCAGCCAAAAAATATTTAATTTTAATTTTTTACAAAGATTATGACAATCTCATTATGTACAATGGTTGGCTTAAGTAATTAAATGTTTTAAATATATAAAATTAACCTGTATTATTATTATGCTAAAAATAAAAATAAAAAATAAAGCCTAGGAGGGAAAAGGAGGCTTTACATGGATATTCTAAAATGGAGGGTGATATTAGAAGATTCCAGTGAAAAAGCAGTTCCGGAGTTGTCCTGGAAATAAGATTGGGAAAAGATCAACTAAAAAGGGTCATAAATGAATTTAACCCACCTTAATTCAAGTAAACCGAAACTCATTTGCAGATTTAGTTTATTTAATCTTTTCTAGTTATAGCTATAATATTAACCATGAGCACTAGATTATACTTTTCTTGAAGAATCTATTAAAAATATTGATCTGATTTACGGTTTATCAGAATTTGAGGATATTATATCAGTTGAGACAGATAAATGTGATGTAGAACAAAGCCCTCTCACTGCAAACACATTATTGTGCGAAATGATTTTAATACTTTCTTAGGATATGTAAAAAAAGTTGTATAAGTGGGGTGATGTACCAGGTATCTGGATGGCAAAACTAAATATCATAAAAATGCCAATTCTCTGCAAATCTATAAATAGATTCAGTGCAATTCCAGTCAAAACCTTAACTACATTTTTCATGAATCTAGATAGCTAATTCTAAAATTTGTATTGAAAACCAAAATTGCCAAGACTAAAAGAAAAATTTATATGTAAAAAGGAGAAGATTGGGTGACTTGTCTTAGTGGATACTAAGCCCTAGTTACAAAAACGGCATAAGAGCATGATATTGGTCTGGGATAAATAAGTAAAACAACAAAACAAGATAGAGTCTAGAAACTGACCCATACATACGTGGAAAATTAATATATGAGAGAGGGGACTTTGTATATGAGTGAGGAAAAATAGATTTTTGAATAAATGGTGCTTGGACAATTGACTACATATATTGAAAATGTCATAACCAAAAATTTATTTCATTCAGGTTAAAGTTTCAAATAAAATTTTTCTCTATAGTCTTAGGTCATAAAAGAATTTTCTTTAATATGACTTTTAAAAGACCATAAAGGAAAATATTAATATTTAAAGCTGCATTAAAGTTAAAAACTTCTGAACAGTAAAGAACATTATTTAACATATGGAAACAATTCACTAACTAGTAGATGATATTCGCAGTTTATATGATAAACAGAGGATTAGCATGCAGAATATTTAGAAGTTCCTAAAGGTCAAAAAGACAAACAACTTAATGGACAAAAGATACAACCAAGCATTTCACTGAAGAAGAGACACAAAGAGCCAGTACACATAGGAAACATTGTCCCCTTATTAGAAATCAGGGAAATGCAAATTAAACCACAAAAATATACCATCCACCCTCACAGACTGATAGAAACTGTAAAGTCAAAGAGTTTCACTGATGTGGGCATCGAGAACACTTACGCAGTTGATGAAAATGAACATTGGCTCACCCTTATGTTCCAGTAAAGTAAAAAAACAGATATACTCTGTGGCCCAGCAGTTTAATTCCAAGCACATACCATAAAGAAAAGCTATCCCTCATGCACCAAAAGCTGTTCATGAGAAGGTACGTAACAGTGTTGTTTATAATAGCAGAAAACTAGAAGCAACCTAAATCAGCATGACACTAAACAGTGTTGTATTCACTCAATGGAATACTATGCAACAGCAAAAACAAATGAGTCAAGTGAACTACAGCCTCACACTCCAACACAGGTGGGTCCGAAAGAATAATATGAAAAAATAAAATGTGGTAAGATTCCATTTTTATAAGGTTTAGAAGCATTCAAAACTCAACAATATATTTTTAGGGAGGCATGCCAATGGAGTCAAATTATAAACAAAAGCAAAGGAATAAGTTCAAAATTCAGTATAGTGGGGGCTTCTGTGGTGAAACAGGATTTGAATTCAATTTTTTAAACCAAATAGTGAGACATGGAGTTTATTTGATTTTTATTCACTATCACTTTACATCAGGGTTTCTCAGTCTCAGACAAGCATTTGCCGTGGGTGGCCGTCTTGTGCAAATGTAGAATGTCCAACAGCATCCCAAGACTCTATGAACACAATGACAGCAGCACCACCCTCCCAACTGTGATATCCCAAAATATCTCCAGGCATATCTCCAAAATATCTCCAGGCCAAGTGTCCCTGGAGGGCAGATCACCCCACATTGAGATCCACCATCCTACAGGTAAATTTATATATATGTATATATTTTTTTTGGTTGTGAAATATTACAGATTCCTAAACTTATTTTTTTAAATGTAAAACCTGTCATGGTCAAACTCATATAACCAGTTTATTGATTACATTAGGTTTGACAGGGCAGGCAGAAATGTTTTATTCTGTCATCACTATTTCTTCACATTCACTGTGGGACTTTATCTGTCTCTAGAGGATACCTCTAGCAGGTCCTAGGACTTTTTTGATCTACAAAAATGGTATTTTAATATGGTTCAACCTAATAAATGGAGACAATTTATCATGCTTTTGGATAGGAGATTCAGTATCATGAAGATGTCATTTTTTCCTGTCTTAAAGCACAAATTTAATAAAATTCTAACCAGTCTCAGCAGTGATTGCATTAACCTTGATGATAATTCCAAAATTCATTTGGAAAGATAAAAAAACCAAAAAGGTAATAAATAGGAGGAGGATATAGACTTGCCTTATCAGAAAGCAGGACTTCACATAAAGACAAGGTAACTATAGTAATGTGGTAATGGTATTAGGATAGATAAACGAGCAAATGAAAGAAAACAGAACCAGAGTCAGAACCACGGAGGACTCATTAAGACAAGCTCCAGCAATACGCAAGTCCTGACATCCTGCACTTCAGCACTTAGAGGTGACTCACTCTCATGGACCCCGCCATTGGTATAGGTGACCCCGCTGTGATGCAATATCTCATGTGTTCTCTGTCCTCTCAACACATGCCTTCATGTATGTGAAGGAGAAGGGAAACTGAAAGACTGTGCAAGGACTTTCCACAGTCTCATCCCAGGGCTGGCACTCACCATTTCTGCTTACAGGCCACTGGCCATCGCAAGTTCTACCAAGAGCCGACAAGCAGTCCTGGGGTATCTAGGATGACTGGGTTCTGGAAAGCACAGGTTAGGTCCACATGACACAGGGTTTGACGTATGACAGAGATGGAGGTACAGATTCTGAGCTATCCAGGAGGACAGAGTGACCAGGTCCTGGTGAGCACAGGTCATGTCCACATGACACAGGACTTGATGTACAACAGAGGTGACAGTATAGATCTTGAGATATCAAGGAAGACAAGGGTGGCCGGGTCCTGGCAAGCACAAGTCATGTCCACATGATACAGGGCCTGATGTATGACAGAGGTGAAGACTCTGAGAAATACAGAAGGACAGAGCGACCGGGTCCTGTTCAACACAAGGCATGTCCACATGACATGGGGCTTGATGAATGACAAAGGGGATGGTACAGATTCTGAGATATCCAGAAGGACAGAGTGACCAGATCCTGGCAAGCACAGGGCATGTCCAGATGACATGGTGCCTGACATATAAAACACATGAAAGTACAGATCATTAAGGAAAAATAAGATATTCAAAAACTGGTAACAGTTCAATTATTTTCATAAAGAAAAAATATGAAAGTAAATCCCTACCCCACACTATGTTCAAATATTCCAAATGGATTAAAGATTTAAATATACAAAATTCTAACAATTTTAGTAGAAATTAGAGATTACTATATTTAGAAAATGTTTGACAAGACAAAAAACACCAGTTATCAAGGAAAGGATTGGTCAATTTGACTAGGAACAAAAGAGAGCACAGTGTTTAAAAATGAAGCCTACATTTGAAGAAGATATTTGCATTATACAATACCATATTGTATCTAGAAATTTAAACAATTCCCTCAAATCAATAAGAAAATTTTATACTGAATATTGACAGTTAGATCTAAAAATTAAAAAATAAAAAAATTAATATAGAAAACTAAAATTAAGTCACAAAAAATAAGTTATATGAATAGGTGATTTCACTTCCAAGTACAAAGATGTTTAACGGAACATTGTTGGTAGTAGAGAAAAATCAGAAAAAACAAAATGTTCAAGAAAGAGAAATGCTTGGCTATGTTGTGGTATGTCTCAAACAATGGAATTCAAAACCTGGGTTAAAATGAAGATCTGGGTTTACCTGTACTGATATAGGTAGGATTGGAAAACACAGTGTCGAATAAAAAAGCAAGTTGCAGAATATGTGCTGTAATGATGCCATTTATGTAAACTTTCATTCTGCGTGCTGTTTATGAGTACACATGCTTGAAGTCAAACATAAAATAATGGAAGGAAAGGATATACTTCAACTTCGAAATAGGGGTCACCCTTGAGGAGGGGAAAAAAATGGGCTTGAAAACGTCCTTTCTAACTGTACCTAGAGTGTTTTGTTCTTTTCACCACCTCTCCCATCCTCAAGATCTCAAGCAAACATATCAAAACATTGGCATTTATTAAATATCAGTAGTGTGTGTTATATTGTTCTCTATGCTTTTCTGGGTATTCAAAATATTTCTTAATAATAAGGGGAAATAAAAGAAAGCGGAAAGCACTATAAGATCTGATTGATTGATTGAGTTGGAGTCTTACTCTGTCGCCCAGACTAGAGTGCAGTGGCATGCTCACGGCCACCCCAATGTCAAACTGCTGGGCTCAGGTGATTCTTCCACCTCAGTCTTCCAAGTAGCCAGAACTACAGGCATGCGCTACCACAATAAATAAATTTTTAAATTTATTGTAGAGATGAGGTCTCGCCAAGTTGCCCAGGCAACTTGATGAGAACCCGTGGGCTCAGGCAATACCTCACCTCGGCCTCCCAAAGTTCTAGGATTACAGGCTTGAGCCACTGTGCCCAGCCAAGATCTGATATATTAAAACACATAAGCTTTTATTTGGTCATATGAGAGCTGCCAAATTAGGAATGATGTGTAGCCACTGTATTCATAGCAACATGATCTGTCAGAGAGAGAGTTCCAAACTAAATCTGAAGTTGAGAAGCCTGACCTCATCCCTTGCAGACCCGGTCTTCCTGTCACATTGGCTTCCTCTTGAGGTCACAGCAAGCATGGTGGTATTTATAGGAATAGACCCCACCTGGGCCATGGCACTTCCAGAGGTGCCTCTATATCAGCGGGTCACAGGGACACAGTTTTGCCCACAGAAGCAACCACTGAAACAGAAGTGCCCTGATAACCCATGCAGAGTAAGCAATCTCCCAAACAGCCCTATTGTATGGTTACAAATATGCATGGCTCATGTCACTGGTAATATGATTTTTTGAGTTCTGAGGGGAAAATAATGATAAAATATGATTTAAATTACTTTTTTTCTATTTTTTGAAATCAATGGCATTTTAATAGCTGCCATCATTCTGGCTATACTGTAAAGTCGCCCATATATCATTTCTGTTTATGAAGCACCTGGGACATCTGCTTCTTGCATTAAGTAATTAGTTTAGATCAAGGATGGCAAAAGACAGCACTTGATTGATCATCTGCCCCTGGATAGCTAGCCTCCAGAACACGGCTCCTGCCTTGCCATCCTATCAGTATTCACTGAATGGAGATATTGCCCAAAGTTCCACTTCCCCTCCCTGGTCATGTGTATCCAGCTCCTACCAGTAAGATTTACAGAGCAGACCCACGACAACCACAAGGGAGACTTTGTTTTAGAGAGATTTAGTAGTTGTGATCAAATTCCCTTAAAGATAGACTGGCCATGTGTGTTTCTTCTTTTAAAAATAGCTTGTTTTCCTTTATTAACGCTTCTATGTTATATTCCTCATATTCTAAAAAAAAAGATTATGTTCAAAGCTGAAAAAAAAAGATAGACTGGCCACACAGTTACAAATGGATGGTTTTATATGTAATGTGGTTTTCCTAAGTCAACAAATCTTATTTTCCATCATATATCACCATAACTGTGAGACCCAAGAGCACCATTCTAAAACAATTCTGAGGTGTTACAGCCAATATCTGGCATTTCTTCTTGGTAATTGTAACAGTTTTCAGATGGTGCAGTGACACCAGCTTTGGAATTGTCTTGGATCTCTTGTTACGCTCCAAACTGTCTCACATGTGCTAGGATAGCAGTTTTCTTCTGTCCTTATTCTATAAATCTATAAAAGTGGATTTTCATATTATTCACAAGGGGTTTGTATTTTTAAAGTATTCCTAACCAGAGAAGTGAAAGATCTTTACAATAAGAACTACAAAACACTGCTCAAAGAAATTCAAGAAGACATAAACAAATGGAAGAATATCTCATGCTCATGGATGGGAAGAATCAACATTATTAAGATGTCCATCCCACCAAAAGCAATCTACAGATTCAATGCAATACCCATTAAATTACCAACATCATTCTTTTCAGACCTGGAAATGACAATATAGAAATCCATATGGAAACATAAACGACCAGAAATAGCCAAAACAATCCTTAGCAAAAGAAACAAAGCAAGGAGTAGCACACCTCCAGACTTCAAACATTACTATAAGCATACAATAATCAAAACAGCCTGGTATTGGTACAAGAACAGGCTTACAGGCCAATGGAACAGGATAGAGATTCCAGAAGCAAAACTTCAATTTCTTAACCAACTCATCTTTGACAAAGCCTCCAACAACAACCACTGGGAAGAGGAGAACCTATTCAGTAAATGGTACTGGGAAAACTGGTTGGCCACATGCATACAATTAAAACAAGACCCTACCTATCACCATACACAAAAATTAACTCTAAATGGATCAAAGACCTAAACTTAAAATCTCAAAGTATAAGAATCTTAGAAAGTGCAGGAGAAACCCTTATGGAAATTAGAACTGACAACCAATTCCTGATCAAAACCCCAAATGCCCACGCCATAAGAGATAAGATACACAAGTGGGACCTCATCAAACTGAAAAGCTCCTACAAAGCCAAAGAAACCATCAAGAGAGTAGGGAGACATGTCACAGACTGGGAAAAAATATTTGCCAACTGTATATCTGACAAAGGCCTAACATCTAGTATCTACAAGGAATTCAAATGTGCCAAAAGGAAAAAATCAAGCAGCCCTATTAAAAAAGTGGGTAAAAGATACGAGAAGACATATGAGCAGCCAACAGATACATGGAAAAATGCTCAGCCTCACTAATTATCAGAGAAATGCAAATCAAAATCACTGTGAGATTCCACCTAACCCCAGTAAGAATGGCCATCATTAACAAAACAATAACAGATGCTGGCAAGGATGTGGAGAAAAAGAAACACTTCTACACTGCTGGTACAGTGCACACTAGTGCAACCTCTTTGGAAGACAGTGTGGTGATTTCTGAAAAAGTAGAAATTGACCTTCCATACAACCCAGCAATTCCCCTATTGAGAATATACCTGGAGGAACTCAAATCATTCTACAAAAAAGATACCTGCATACGCATGTTTATTGCGACACTATTCACAATGGCAAAAACATGGACCCAACCGTGCTACCTATTTGAAAGTGGACTGGATAAAAAAATGTGGTACATATATACAATGGAATATTATGCAGCCATAAAGAAGAACAAACATATGGACTTCACAGCAACTTGGATGGATTTAGAGTTGATCATACTCAGTGATCTATCACAGAAACAGAGTACCATATGTTCTCACTAATAAGTGGACCTTAAATAATTATCATAATACTATAAGAAAGGGATTGGCAGTATTAGAAGACTGCCAGGGAAGAGAGGTGGGATTGGCAGTTATGGGAAACTGCAGGAGGTGGGGGCACAACTCATCAGCAAGGGTACTGGCATAATGAACATTTGTATGCTAACCCTGAATTGTACCCCACATCTTTAAAATAAAAAATTAAACAAAAACAGTCCCATTTAAAAGTGGACACAATATATGAATAGACTCAGAATGTTTTAACCACCAAAAATGATTCCTTTGCCCCTTCTGATTCAACTCCTTTCACAGCTCAGGTCCTAAGCAACCGTTGATCTGCCTGCTGTCATTATAGGTTATAGATTTGTCTTCTCCAGCAGCTCAATAAATGTAATCCTAGAGTATATACTCTTTTGAGTCTGGTTTATTTCACTCCACATAATGATTTTAAGATTGATTCATGTTGCATGTCTTGTAGTTTGTTCCTTCTTATATATCTCTGTATAGCTAGACCACAATTTATATATTTTCCCACTGATAGACATTTGGATTGTATCCAGTTGGAAATATTATGAAGCAAGTTTCTTTGAACATTTGTGTGCAAGTCTATACATGGACATATAGTGTCATTTCTCTTGAGTAAAACCTAAAAATGGAATGGCTGAACCGTATAGTAAGTATATGTGTAGTTTTTTTAAAAAATGCCCAACTGCTCTTTATAGTGGCTGCATAATTTTACATTTCTACCAGCAAAAATTAGAGTTCTAGTTGCTTCACGTCCTTACCAACATTTGGTATAGTCAGTCTTTTTAATTTTAGTTATTCTTATAGGCATACAGTAGGACCTGATTATAATTACAAGGTACATTTCTTTTCTGTTGACGAATAAGGGTGAGCATCTTTTCGTGTCCCTATTTTGTGAAGTGTCTAACAGAATCACTTTGTGCTTTTAAATATGTTGTTTGTCTTCTTATAAAAGCTACAAGATTTCCTAATATATTTTAGGTACAAGTTCTTTGTCAGATATATAGATACAGTGAATATTTTTTTTATGGTTATCTTCTTTTTAAAAATGATGTCTTTCTGAAGAGCAAAATATTCTAATTTTGATTATACCCAATAAGTCATGTTTTCTTATATGTGTTGTGCTTTTTTGTGTTTAAGAAATCCTTGCCTGTCTCATGATCATAATGCCGTTTCTATGTTTTCTTTAAGAAGTTTCATAATCTTAACTGTTACATGTAGGTCTATGATTTATTTGAATTAATTTTATATGTAGCACAAGGTCAATACTGAAGTCATTTTTTCCATATAAATGTTTAGTTGTTCCAATGTAATTTATAGAAAAGACTTTTATCAATTGGCAGTTTGTGCAAAATGAAAATGTAGGTAAATTTCTGGATTCTGTTCCATGGATGTGCATGTCTATTCTTACATTACTATTACTCTGTTTTGATTACTGTAGCTTTACTTGGAATTAGGAACTTAAGTTCTTCAACTTTGTACTTCTTTTTTAAAAAAATCATTTTGGTTATTCTAGATCCTCTGCATTTCAATTAAATTTTAAACTTGGCTTGTCAATTTGTGCAAAAACGTCTTATGGCATTTTGATTGGGACTACATTGACATCTTAGCAATATAGATCCATTCAATCTATGAAAATGGTGTGTACCTCTCCATTTATTGAAGTCTTTAATTTTTTTAAGCATGGTTTCGATTTTAGTAGTCTTCATGCATTTGTTAAATTCACCCTTAAGTATTTTATGATTTTGGATGCTATTGTAAATTGAATCACTAATTTAATTTTCATTTCAAGGATTTCACTGTTAGTATATACAAATGAAAATAGTCTTTATTGATCTTTTCTGCAATTGTTAAACTCATTTATTAGTTGTAATTTTTAAAATTGATTTCTTAGGATGTTCTTCACATACAATTATGTTGTCTGAGAACAAAGATAGTTTCATTTTTTTTCTTTTCAATCTGTATACTTTTGTTCTTTTTATTCTTTTATTACATTGGGCAGAACCTCTAGTACAATTTTGGATAGAATAAGTGAGAGGAAGCATCCTTTTTTATTCCTGATCTTAGGCGAAAAACATTGTCTTTCAATTAAATATGGCATTAGTTATAGGCTTTCCTTGAATACACTTTGATAAATTTTCCTTCTATTCCTTGCTTGAAAAGATACTCATTATATTTCATTTTGCATGCTTATAAATTACAGGAATATTTTTTTCAATAAAAATGCGTACATGTTTAATAAAACACACTCCCACAATAGATATGCAGTATTTTTAAAGTGTTAAAAAAAAGTAAAGTAAATGATATATCGTACCAATTTAAGTGATTAACAGTTCTGCACATTAAAAAATGTGAAACAAAAGCAAATGCCTCTAAAATGGAACTCAAGAGATCCTCTTGGTGGGGAGGGCGTCCTGAACCCCCCATCAGATTTTATTATCCTAAGATCTATTCTCTCACTTTAAGTAACACCATCACCACTATTACCATCACTGCTCTCAACATGACCACCTTCGCCACACGACCCTGCTGTCTCTCAAGACACATTGATCCTCCTTTGAAACTCACAAGGTAGAAAATTATTCCCTTCATTTTGCCTTCGTAAGAAGCTAAAGTTGGCCGAAAGTTTTTAGAAAGTCTCATAAAATACTAAGAAAGAGCGACAATGCAGTCAACCCAGGGTCACTAAAAAGGACTGGGTTTCTTCTGGGACACTTTTTCTTGATTCATCCTTTCTTAAGCTGAGAGCACTCTTTATGAAGATTGCTATCTCAACACTCTCTAACCCAGACCTGCCTCCAAGACATCTTGACCTTTCATAGTTGGAGAGGGAGAGGTTCTCACTCTACGTTTTCTCTCTCGCAAGACCAACTTCAGGCTGATGTATGAGTCTCATTCTCAGGAAGGTGAGATAGTGAATGACCTTCCTCTCTGGTGAGATGTCCACAACAGATTCTCATAGTGAGACTTGACCCTGGCAGGCCAAGAATCTATCTTATTCTCAATAGCCATAGTTTCCAAGAAATAATTCATATGAATCACAAAGAGCAGAAAGTTGGTTCACTTTCAACATCATAAGCAACTCTAGAATAGAATCTGTTTTCAAAATATTTTTTCTTATACAAAGGAAAATTCAAATTTGTTATTCATTTGCAGACAGGTAGAAGACACAATTTGTATAAGAATGACAAATTGTTAGGTTATTTTTTTTTCTCCTTAGTACAGAATAGGCATAAGGAATAAATGGACGGGTGTCCTGGGAATCTAACAAAACAGATGAAGCAAATGCAGGCTGTTACCGCCCACAGGAGCTTTGCTCTCACAAGGGTGAGGCTTTTGGAGAACATTGATGACTCAATTTTTCCAGATATGGTAGAAATTAAGCCCATCTTATACCATGTTTATTTTTTGTTATTTACACAAACACATGAGTGTGTAATTATCCACTTGCAAATAGGCACCATCAGTTTAAATTTAGAAGAAATACATATTCAGTATCAACTAAAATATTTGTATATGGGGGTGCCAAAAATTGTATACACATTTTAAGAGGTGCTATCTATGTATTACTTTTCAAAGTTGAATTAGATTATGGTAGCAGTGTGTAGTATGACGTTCACTGAACCGTGCTTCTGCCATTTTCTTTGACTGCCCTGCCTGTCACATTGTGATCCTAGCATTCATTTGATTAATGCCATCTTTTGGGCGAGCATCATACTTAAAATGTGTATACATTTTTTTTGTACCCCTGTATTTATAAATTATCTCAAGAAAAGTGTTTGGTAGTTGTAAAAGCTTAACAAAGAAACTATGAGGAAATGACTTAGATAGGTTTTGATAAATCAGTTTACTGTATAGATTATTTCCAGGCACAGCTGGCTCCTACTTGGTCAGAAGTTTATCTTACTTCTCCAAAGTTAGACCAGAAGGACTAAATAACTTCTGATGTTTCTCTACATTGAGGCAAGGCTTGTGACTGTATACATATGAACCAGATTCTTTCTTTCAGTTGCACAAAATGGTTGTGCTATCCTCCCACAAGGGGGATTTTTTTTTTAATGGAATGCTAGGCTAATCTTCTCACTTCACAGCCACTTCTTGTGGGGTTCTTCTTTTTCTTTTGCTTATTGCCTTCCTAAAGCTTTTGTTCGAGGACTCTTGATTTACATGAACTTCCTCTGAATAATAATAATTCCAATAATGAATCAGATTTATTGAGCTTTTCTGAAGTCCTAAGCACTTAGAATGAGTTGTTTTATTTGATCTTTATGACAATCCCATGAAGTAGGCACTTTATTATTCTTACTTCTCAAACAGGTAACAGAGAGGATGAGTACCTTGCCTACAGCACCCAGTAAGTGGTAGACCTGGGATTGAGCCCAGTGATCCAACACTAGAGGCTGAGCTCTTAACTGTGGCACCAAACTGTATGTGCTAAACAAATGCATCCCAGAGTTCTCAATTCATTCAGAATCAGAATGGTCATGATGTCCAAATTAGCTGAGTAAATCAGTAGAATGATAATGTTAAAATATATATTATTGTAGTGCTAACATGAAATAACACTTTTAGGGTAACCTTTGTCTTGTCACAACCTGTGACCTTCCAGGCAATGCCTTTGCATATGGGCTGCTGTCTGTGTCATGATTTTCTTTTGTTCTTTCTGTGTTCGGGTCATTCATTTATATAACAACCCTGCTACTCTTTAAATAATGTTCACATAGTACATCTGTCTTCGACCTGGCTTTACCTATTTGCCTCCATATTTCTTTTGTTTTGAATGTATTAAGTGTATTGCTTTTGATTTTTGATAAAAATCTCTACCAGTTTGCTTTTCATTCAATACAATTTAATACACATATTTGGGGTGGTGAAAGCATCTTAGCCACCACCTTTCTAAGGGCTGTTTGAGCTCTGAAAGTGAAAACACAAAACTGTGTTATCAAGAAGCTTTCAATTGAAAGGGAAAGGCAGATGTGTATATACAAATCTATAGTTTGGAGGAAAGTTTAGTGCCATATTAAGCTATAAATTGCTTTGAAAGCTCTGAAGAGGGAGTAATTAATTCCAGCTGAGATGAAAGCTCCAGTTTTACATGTTCAATTTACTGTGCTTAAAGTATGAACAAATATCTGCCAGATAAAGATATGCCTTTTGCAGAAATGCCACCTTTTCACACACTTAATATGCAGTTGCACTGCCCTATAGCTTAGAAGATACAGCCTTCAGTACTCAGTGACTGAAAATAATCCCCCCAATATAGTCAGTAATTCAGACTAGATTTTTCAGGTCATCCTTCCTGCTTAACCAACAACAACAACAAAATGCTGGGTTAACACCACGCTATCACAAACAAAAGCAAAATCCATTTCTTTAAAAACATTGACAAGTTGAATGATAGTGCATAGATGCCAGAGCAGTTTTGGGAAGATAAATTGAATCAGATATATAAGCAGAGTGTCCCAAGATGAAAGGCACCTGTCTTGGGAACATTTGTCTATGCTGCACACTTGAGCTTTATTTGCAAAATTGTAGAAGAAGGAAGACAAAAGCCAAAGTCCCAAATCTGCCCATAGGGAAGATGGGACTCTTAAGAGACCTCTCACCCTAAACTGAACTGGGATTACTAAGGGTTCTCTAGCAGGAAGAAGTGAGGCCAAGAACTAAATCAATCACTAGGAATGCCAGATTAAATACAAAAGACCCAGTCAAGTTTGAATTTCAGTTAAATAATAAAAAGATTTTTAATATATTGCTCTATCCAATGTTTAGGATATACTTACACTTTAAAAAATGATTTGTTGTAAATCTGAAATTCAAATCTATCTGGGTATCCTTTTTTTGTATATGCTAAACCTGGTATATGTACCCATTACCTGATCCCAGACATTGAACTGCCAAGAAAACTACCCCCTTGAATAGAGCAGAAGAAAACCAAAAGGAATAAAATCACCCCTAGGATTTTGTGGCCATAGGCTACATTGCTGGCATTAGTCAAGGAACATGTGAACTTGGGTAATATCCCAAGGCACTGAGGTACCCAGCAGAAGCAGGCACAGTATCTCACTTGGGAAGAACATAGTCAATCCTGATCCCAGAAAACCCTCACAAATGATTGTTCAAGTGTAACAATCAGTAAGTGCTCAAAGGCAACAGGCACACAAGGAAACAAGGCAACATGAACAAGAACCAGCATAAACAATAGGACTTAGAAAAAGCCAGATGTAGAATTTAAATATTGAAATCACTATACACAGATTTTTAAACAACTCAGCTCACCGTATTTAAAGTTGGTATTCTTTCACATATTTTTAAGGTAACTTAGCAGATTTGTAAAAAAAGAACCAAACACAATTTTTACAAATGAACAATAGAATAACCAAAATTAAAAACTGTCAGATGGAAGATTGGATTTAGCAGAAAAGATAATTAGTAAAACTGAAATCAGGTTAGAAGTCACTTGAACTTAGCACAAACCCCATGTATATCCCCATTTATTCACTGATGTGACTCTCAAAATATGGGAACAAATTGGAAACATAGAGTCATCCTTTCCCACCAAAACAACATATCTAATTTTAATAAAACTAATTTCTAGTTGAGTGATTTTAACAATACAGAGAAAAAAATGCACGAGGCAAAATTGTTAGAGAGTTGGAGGCAAAATTATCATTATTTTTGAGTGGTGTAATTCTTGACCTAGAAAAACCAGGGAATCTACTGAAACCCACTATAAATAACATGAGACTGCTGTAAAGTGATGGGTTGTAAGTGAGCTATCTTAAAAATCAAGATTTTTTTATGCATCCCAAATAACCAATTAGAACACATTATATAACTTGTGCCTTTATAGAATTAATATGGTATTTGTAAAAACTATATAAGAACTACTTAGCATCATGGATTTCATATTTTTGTATGGGAAGAGTAAGTAAAGTAAACAATTTTCTATAAATAAGTTTATATCCTTATATAATCTTAATAAAAATTTCAACTTACATTAAAATTAAATATACTTATGTAATGATAGTTAATCTTTAATTAAATATATATGTATACATAGATATACATATAGATACATACACATATATGAAACACAATTGTAAGAATATATAGGATTTAGCATATAATAAAAGGGACTTTTCAAATCAGTGGAGAAAAATTGAGTTTGCCATTAAATGATGTTAGCACAACAGACAAATCATTTTGAAAACACAAAAACTGTTTTTCTCTTTTGCTTTTCTACATAAATCAAGATGATTCAAACATTTTAAAAACTTGTTTTGTGTTTTTATTAATCTGATCTTACATTATATAAAGTATGTTTATAACCTAGGGGTTTGAGAGAACTATTTAAGCATAACACAAAAATCAGAAAAAACAGAGTATTTATAAATGTTATTATATAATAATCTTAGAAGTCTGACACAAATTAAAAGGTAAAAAATAAATTTTGCCACACATATAACAGACAAAATGTTATTATTAGTGATCTGTAGAAGTCATTTTGAATGAACAAGATATACATGTCAACAAAATTTTCTTTTAAAAAAGGAAGAAATAGAAGTGCTCTGATAAGTATAAAAATGATATTCAAATGCATTAATTTTCAAGCCAGAACATTTTATTGATGGACAAAACAGAAATGGTAGGGTTGGGGAATGATCATTCCTATTCGCATAGTGGCAGAATCTGTCTGGGAATCGTTTTGGTGTTCTGTATCAAAGTGCTTACCATGCACTCATTCTGCTATGCAGATCCTACTTATAGGAAGCCAAATTCTATAGGAATATCTGAATGCATGTGCAAAAACCTCTGGGCACACATACTCATAGCCAAATTATTTATAATATAACAAAATGAAAACTAATCTACAACCAATATCGTCATTTAAATAGAGCAACATCTAAAAATCTCTCTTTCAATGTCCATTATGTAATTTTTACTGTAACAAAAGCAGGTCACCAAACATTATATATATATTTTGAGTTGGAGTCTCACTCCTTCGCCCAGGCTGGAATGCAGTGGCACGCACGCTCACGACCACCCCGGTGTCAACTTTCTGGGCTCCTGCGATCCTTCCGCCTCAGCCTTCCGAGTAGCTGGAGATACAGGTGCGTGCTACCATGCCTGGCTATTTTTTATTTTATTGTAGAGATGAGGTCTTGCCAAGTTGCCCAGGCTGGTCTCGAACCCGCGGGCTCAAGCAATCCACTTGCCTCGGCCTCCCAGAGTGCTGGGATTACAGGCTGAGCCACTGGGCACGACCAATATATAATTAAAAAAAAAATTTTAATACTTTGTGCACATATATCTATGTGTATAAAAATGTTTGGAATGATACAACTAAGGTGTTATTAATAAGTAGGTAATGAGTTTTTTTCTTCTTCCATAGTTTCTTATATGGTTTTATAATTTTTCCTGTAGTAAGCATGTCTTGCTTTTATATTTGGTTAAAAAAATATGATAAATAATACAAAAGAAAATTATAATCAGGAGTTTAGAAAGTAGGTTATAGTTATCTAAAAGTTTTCTATAGCAGCACTCTTCACTGACGATGGTTAAATTAATAGAGCATTATTGTATCTGGAGTGTACAGAACCACTTGCTGAAATGAAAATAATGTGCTTACAAGGAATATTTTCAAGTAAATATAAGGTTAACATTTCCCAAAATATTTCTTGCTCTTTCTCTTACAAAAACTGCTTCAATTAAAGATCTCCCAGAACGCTTTGCACATTCTTCTGCTCAAGTGTGTGTAACCATCCGGTTCAAATCAAGGTTGATTGTGTTTATGTCTCTCTCTGTCCCATTGAAATACTACCTCCTCACCTAATAAATGAATACATAATACAATTTATAAAAAAGTTTTCCCACTCTACCCTTTCTATGTTAAGGCAATTGTCTTGAAGCTGAAATGTATTGTCCAGGGAAGTGAAAGCAGATGCCACCCAGAACAAAGCAGTCTTTTTAGTCTTTGGATTTCAAAGTAGAATTTTTAAAGTTTTAAAGTACATAGCTAGATAATAGTCTAAAATCAATGCCTTAGATATTCAGTAGCCAGGTTTTGTTGGGAGTGGGGATTTATTTACAAGGCATACTTTGTTTTATTGTGCTTGACCTTATTGTGTTTTGCAAATATTGCATTTTTTAAGAAATTGAAGGCTTGTGGCAATCCTGCCTTGAGTGAGTCTATCGGTGAAATTTTTCCAAGAGCATGTGTTTACTTTGTGCCTTTGTGTCCCATTTTCATAATTCTTGCACTATTTCAAATTTTAATTATGATTATATTTGTTGTGGTGTTCTGTGATCAGTGATCTTTGATGCTACTATTGTAATTGTTTGGGGGCACTACAAACGATACCCACATAAAACGGTGAACTTAATCATTAAATGTTTTGTGTTCTGACTGCTTCACCAACCAGCCATTCCCTGGACCCAGTCATTCTCCTCCAGTCTCCCTATATTCCCTGAGACATTAACTCTACAATGACCTCCAATGTTCAAGTAAAAAGAATACGTGCACATCTCTCACTTTAAATCAAAAGTTAGAAATGATTAGGCTTAGTGAGGAAGGCGTGTTGAAAGCTAAGATAGGTCAAAAGCTAAGCCTCTTGTGCCTGTTAGCCAAGTTGTGAATGCAAAGAAAAAAACTCTTGAAGGATATTAAAAATGCTACTCCAGTGAACACACGAAATACCTCTATTGCTCATGTGGAGAGTTTGAGTGGTCTGGATAGAAAAGAAGATCAAACCAGGCACAACATTCCCAAAGCCTAATTCAGAAAAAGGCCCCAACTCTCTTCAATTCTATGAAGGCCGAGAGAGGTGAGGAAGCTGCTGGAAAAAAGCTGAAACCTAGATGAGGTTGGTTCATGAGGTTGGTTCATGAGGTTTAAGGAAAAAACCTGCCTCCATAACAAAAAAGTGCAAGGTGAAGCAGCTGATGCAGAAGCTGCAGCAAATTATCTGGAAAATCTAGCTAAGAGCACTGATGAAAGTAACTACAGAGTAGAGGAGAAAGCTCTATATTGAAAGAAGAGCCATCAGAGACTGTCATAACTAGAGAGGAGAAATCAATACCTGACTTCAAAGCTTCAAAGGACAGGCTGACTCTTTTGTTAGAGGTGATTGCAGCCGCTGACCTC
>CAUYQG010086471.1:0-10941 GCA_963574415.1 Tarsius wallacei
AGCTGTGGGCAGTGGGGTAGGGGAAGGAGGGCAAGAGACTTTTTGGGGAACTCACATTCGGAGAATCTCACAGTTCCGCCTGTGTTGCTGCCATCTTGACCGCAATCCCTAATTTATTCTTTGATTCCAGTTTCATACTGAGCACTAACTGTGACTCAGGCGCTGTCCTAGGTGCTGAAATCTAGATGGGAATAAACAGACTTCATGGAGCTTTGCCTTTAGGACAGGGAGGGGAGCAATATAGCATCATAACTATAAAGTTAAAAAAAAACATGCAAAATATTGACCCTGAATGGTTAAAGATTTGAAGAAAATATGTATCCAAGGAGAGAGGATAGATGGTAACAGATTGGCTGTTGTCTACTTCACTAGAGTAGACACACGGGGAAGCTCTGCAGAGGTGAGAGTAAAGGCGAAGTGGGATGAGAAGATGTGAAGAGTGTGGAAAAAATTCTAAGCAGAGCATGCAGCACACCCAAAGGTGCTGATGTGGGAGAGGGCTGGGCTTCTTTGAATAATAGGAAAGAGGAAGAGGGACTTCCAAAGGGAAGAAGGTGAAAGAGAAGGCAGAGAGGCTAGCTAAGCGTCAAGAAAGTGGTTCTTGGATTTTTTTTTCCACATGTCTCTATTGATAACTTTGAAAATGTCAATGTTATCAAGGCTTCTTGCTATTATCTTTATACATTTGAAAATAACTTCATAAATTAATTTTGCTGAAACCTTTGAAAAGCCATGGGAGGAGGAACTATTGGTTACCTTTTCCATTAATTCTTACCAATAATTAGGTTATAGCAAGACTTCACTTTTGTCTCTTTTGTGGAACTGTTACATCTACTCTTTTTCTTCTTTGAAAATTAAAAATTATTGCCTTCAAATAAGTGGCAAAAGATTATTAATGTCACCCTAGACAGCATCACTGATTTGAGAGGTGTGACAAGAGCAATCCGATTCCTTTGAACTGAAATGGAGAAAAAATAAAGTGCAGTTCAATACTAATTATCACCCTGAGAAGAGAGAGGGCTTGAGAGGTGAACTCTGGTCTGAAGACCTGGTGTTACAGGTGAGGGGAGAGAATCCCAGGGATGGGCCATGGTCAGACTTGAGCCCCAAGGCCATGAGAGAGGCTCCTCTTGGGAGACAAGCTTCAATAGTAAACTCCAGGAAACTTAGATAACTTAAAATATAGAGAAGACCAAAGGAGCCCTCTTCATATAAAATTCATAAACCTAAGGAACTTAGGTATACATTAGGTCTTTTATTTTTGATTAAAAATTTTTTTTTGTCATATTCTCACAATCCTTCTGCCTCAGCCTCCCGAATAACTGGGAGTTTGAGCCATCATGCCTGGCTAACATTTGTATTTTTAATTTTTTTGGAGAGACAAGATCTTACTCTGTTGCCCAGGCTGGTCTTGAGCTCCTGGGCTCAAGCAATCTTCCTGCTCTGGCCTCCCAAAGTGCTGGGATTATAGGTGTGAACCACTGTGCCCAGTCTACATCAGGTTTGTTTTTTTTTTTTAAATAAAAAATGTTTGGTTTCATTGACCACTTTGAATTTTAGAGTAGATTATGTTTCTCATAAACAAATATTTTTGTCAGACCCATGGGCAGAGGAACAGGAACTTGTAAATCTATTATTTATTTATTTTTGGTAAGAATACTTAACATAAGAGCTACTCTTTTAGTGAACTTTTAAGTGTAAAATACAGGATATTGAATTATAGGGACAAGACTGCAGATCTCTAGAACTTATGCATCTTATGTAGATAAATATTTTTGACCCCATCTCTCTCACCTCAAGCCTATGACAACCACCATGCTATTCTGTTTCCACAAGCTTGACTATTTTAGATACCTCCAATAGGTGGGAATAAGGCAGTATTAGTTCTTCTGTGACTAGCTTACTTAACTTAGCATAATGTCCACTGGGTTCACCCACGTTGTTTGATGTGGCAGAATTCCTTTCATTTGTAATATTCCATTGCATGTTTATGCCATATTTTCTTTATTCAGCCATCAATAGATGTCTCAGTTGTTTTTGTATCTTGGCTATTGTGAACAATGCTACAATGAACATGGGAGTGCAGCTATCTCTTTGATATCCTGATTTCAATTTTTTTGGACCTATATCCATAAGTAGGATTGCTAGATCACACAGTAATTTCATTTTTAATTTTTTGAGGACCCTTCATACCATTTCCCATAGTAGCTTCATCATTTTACATTACCACCAACAGTCTACAAGGGTTCCAATCCCCCATGTTCTCACCAATACTTGTTGCTTTTTATTTATTTACTTTTTGAAAATTGCCATTCTAACAGATGTGAGATGCTAACCTTGGTTTTTACTTGCATTTCTCAGATGATTAGCGTCATTGAGCATCTTTTCATATACCTGTAGGCCATTTGTATATCTTCTTTGGAGAAATGTCTATTCAAATCCTTTGCTCATTTTTATTTATTGATTTGGGGGTATATGTACAGGTTTGTTATATGGATATGTTGTATAATGTCGAGGTTTTGGTTTCTAGTGTGCCTGATACCTGAAGAGTGAATGTTGTACCCACTGGTAATTTTTCAACCCCACCCACCCTCTAGCCTTTTGGAGTCTTCAATGTATGTTATTTCCCACTGGATGTCCATGTGCACCCAGTGTTTAGCTCCCACTATAAGTGAGAACATGCTGTATTTGATTTTTTGTTTCTGAATTATTTCACTTTGGGTAATGGCCTCCGGCTCCATTTGTGGTGCTGTCAAAGACATAATTTCATTCCTTTTTATGGCTGCATAGTAAAAATGGTGTAGATATGCAACATTTTCTTCATTCATTCATCCATTGATGGATAATTAGGTTGATTTCATGACTTTGCTATTGCAAATAGTGCTGCTATAAACATAAGAGGGCATGTGTCTTTTTGATACAGCAATTACTTTTTCTTTGGGTAGATACCCAGGAGTCACATTGGTGAGTCCACAAACACTGTTTTCCATAGAGGTTGTACTAATTTACATTCCCAACAAGGGTTTATGTGTTCCCTTGTCCCGGCAGTCTCGTCAATATCTGTCGTTTTTTGACTTTTTTAAAAAACAGACATTCTGACTGGTGTGAGATGCTATCTCATTGTGATGTTGATTTGCATTTCTCTGATGATTAGTGATGTTGACCATTTTTTCACGTTTGTTGGTTACCTGTGTGTCTTTTTGAGGAGTGTATGTTCATGTCCTTTGCCCACCTTTATTTTTCTCTTAAGTTCCTTGTAGAATCTGGATATTAGCCTTTTGTCAGAGGCATAGTTGGTAAATATTTCCTCTCATTCTGTATGTTGTTTGTGTACTCTGCTGACTGTTTCTTTTGCTATCTTTTCCCATTTTATAGGGTTATTTGCTTTATTCTATTAAGCTGTAGGAGTTCCAAATATTAGTCCCTTATCACGTATATGGTTTGCCAGTAATTTTCTCCCAATCCACAGGTTGGCTTTTATCCTGTTGGTTGTTTCATTTGCTGTGCAGAAACTGTTAGTTTGATGTAATCCACTTGTCTAATTTTGCTCCATTGCTTATGCTTTTGCTATGACATCCAAGAAATCATTGTCAAGACCAACGTCATGACATCTTTACTGTATGTTTTCTTCTAGAAGTTTTACAGTTTTAGGTCTTATGTTTAAATCTTTAGTATATTTTAAGTTGATTTTTGTGCATGGTGTAAGATAAGGACGCAATTTACATATTATATCCTGTTCCTCAACACCATTTGTTGAAGAAGGTATCCTTTTTCCATTGCATATTCATGACAACTATGTCAAAGATCAGTTGACCATATAAATAAGGTATTTTTGTGGGTGCTCTATTCTGTTCCATTAGTCTACATGTCTTTTTAAATTAGAAACTTTCAATACTAATAGTAATAGTTATCATTCTCTGAGTCTGTTTGTGTTTATGTGTATGTCAAAATTCAAGTACAACAATTTTTGTGATTATAAAAGTAATATACATAAATTGCAAAAAAGTCATTAAGAAGAAAATTAAAATCACCAATGAAAACAACCTAGATTCAACCAATGATGTCTGCTTTGCTAAGAGGTGCCTAGTATGAAGCGTCAGAGAGTGGGAATAACATTTCTGCACTATCTCATTCTGTCATCCAAAAACCATGTGCAGAAATTATTTTCACCTTATGGATGAAAAATGAGGCTCATGGATTTAAATATATTAATCTTAGAATGTTAAAATAAAGGTTACCTTTTTCAATCTTTATTTTCTTCACTTCCCATGTTTATAGTTATATACGCTTTTTTATTTTTAAAATGTCAATTTTCACAAGAGGAAAAAATTCCATCATTTGGGAAAGATGTAATTATTCATGAATATAATTAAATATTTAAAAAATAAAAATAAAATAAAATGAAATTTAGTAGGTAAAAGATTTGAAGACTTTTAGTTTGCAAAATTATCCTATCAAGTACCAATGCTATCTTAAAGCTTCAAAGTAAAGAATCTAATATATTTCTTCATGTTTCTCCTATTGTTTTCATTATTATTATTGTTAATATTCTCACTATGAATCATATATTTTTGCAAACATGATTAGAAAAAATAATCATGGTTAGGGCATAAAATAATTCTAAATTTTAATGCAACTTAAATCACTCTACAGAAAAGATACTTGCACATGCATGTTTATTGCAGCAGTGTTCACAATAGCAAAAACATGGAACCAACCATGCTGCCCACTGATTAAAAATATGTGGTACATATACACGATGTAATATTACACAGTTATAAAGAAGGACAAAATTATGAACTTCACAGCAACTTGGATGGACTTAGAGTCTGTAATTCTGAGTGATCTATCACAGAAACAAAGAATTGAGTATCACATGTTCTCACTTATAAGCAGACCGTGAACAATTATTGTAATACTATAAGAAAAGGATTGGCAGTAGCAGGAAACTGCCGGGGTCGAGGGGCGAGATTGGCAGTAGTGGGAATCTGCTGGGGGAGGGGAGGCACACCTCATCAACAAGAGTACCTGCATATTGAACATTTGTAGACCTAACCCTGAATTGTATCTCACATCTTTAAAATAAAAAAATCTTTTAATGTAAATAAAATAAAATAAAATTACAATATGCCTATTACAACAACCAGTAATACCATATTTTAATGAAAACTATATTTTCTAAAATAAAAAATAAGTGAAAAGATTGACATTGTTTTACATTTCTGTGACTCTCTTTAATGTCTGGCTTAGTAAAACAACTGTCTGCTTCTGCCTTTAATCTGTTGTAATGTCATATGTCATATATTATCTTTTTTTTTTTGAGTCAGAGTCTCACTGTTGCCCAGGCTGGAGTGCAGTGGCAAGCTCACAGTCACTATAGCCTTGACCTGCTGGGCTCAGGTGATCCTTCTGCCTCAGCCTTCCAAGTAGCTGGAACTACAGGTGTGCACCACCACGCCTGGCTAATTTTTTTTTCTTTGAAAGCAGGATTTATCGAGGGGACAGAAAAGCTCCCACAGTGGGAGGGGACCTGAGGGGTTGTCCTAATTTTTAAATTTATTATAGAGGAGGTCTTCCCAAGTTGCACACACTGGTCTCAAACCCCTGGGCTCAGGCAATCCTCTCACCTCCGCCTCCCAAAGTGCTGGGATTACAGCCTATGTCATATATTAACCAGAAATTTTCACTTGTGAGAGAATCAGAGTGAAAAAGGCAACTAATGTTAGGATCATTTTGAAAATAGTTTTGACCTCATGTACCCACTGAAAGGTTCTAAACCTGGACCACTCTTGGAGAGCCCTTTGTTCTACACTAAGAAAAGGGGTCTCTATAAAAAGGAAGTGACAAACTAGGCAACATATTTCAAGTGACAAAAGAAAGGGATTTCACGGTAGGGAGCTGTAGTGATGCTGGGAAGGGGAAAGTTAGGGATAAAGGGAAAAAGAGGGCCACGCGTGGTGGCTCCTGCCTGTAATCCCAGAACTTTGGGAGGACAAGGAAGGTGGACTGCTTGAGCCCCAAAGTTTGAGACCAACCTGGGCAACATAGCAAGATCTCATCTCTACAAAAAGTACAAAAATTAGCTAGGCATGGTGGGACACGCCTATAGTCCCAGCTACTCAGAAGGTTGAGGTGGGAGGATCGCTTGAGGTCAAGGGTGTGGTGAGTAGTGATGGTGCCACTGCACTTCAGCTTGGGTGACAGAGTACATCGACTAAAAAAAAAAGAATAAAAAAAGAAAGTACCAGCTGAAATAGTAGCTGTGTGCAAGAAGACAATTGGCTGAAGTGGAGGATTTATGTATCAACAAATGCCTGTTTGAGCTCTTTTAAGCAAAAGGGAGAATGTTTTCATTCAGAGAATCAGATCTCAAGAAAGAAGGATCTCATCTTTCAATGTCATCCCAATCCAAAAGGAAAAATCTTTTAGAAAGGATATTAAGTAGATAGAAATAAAAGCCCTACTATATGTGTAGAGAGGAGTAATAAAAGATGGTGTTGGAAAAAGAGTTAGGGCAAACCTTTAAAAAGCCTTGAATATCATGCTAAAGATTGGGATTTTATCCTATGGGCAACAGGGAGCCATTGAAAATTTTGATTAGAGGAAGAATATGATCCTTAAAATTATATAGTCCATGTCACTTTTTGAGGATGAGACCAGGCCTTCTTCATCCTTGTATCCTCCAGTACTTTGTGTATGTAGCCTTGCATATAGTAGGCTCACAGTGACAGTTGAATTGTCAAGTGATCAGATCCATATAAGTAGGCTGGGGGAGGTGGTAGCAGTAAAAAGACAGGAGATTATTGTGATAATTATATGATTATTCACTTATCCAATAAATATTTATTGAATATGAAATATGTTCCAGATATTCTGCTGGGGATGTCTGCTGGGAATTCAAATATTCAAAAATTCCAGATATTCTGCTGAGATTCAAAGATATGCAATTTATACTTCCTGTACTTGAGGAGCTTATAGTCTAGTGAAAAGATAGTCAAGAAATCAATTACCTTCTGTTTGATAGGTGTACTGAGGCCGGGCTTGGTGGCTCAGCCTGTAATCCCAGCAACTCTCTCATTTGTACAACAACCTGACCTGGCCAATTATTAGCAGTTTTAGAAATGAGCAAAATAAGAACTATGTCCTTTCAGCTGTGGGAGAAAGAAGCAAGAAGCATGATTTAACCCAGAGCTTAATGTGGAATAAAACAATGGGTCCCCAAAAGAGTTGTGCCATACATTTCCACTGCCTATCCATCCCACTGACATTGCTGAGAACACAATACCTATGTTTCTAAACGAAAGACAAAGCAGACCGGGCTCGGTGGTTCAGTCTGTAATCCCGCGCTTTGGGAGGCCGAGGTGAGTGAATTGCCAGACCCCGCGGGTTCGAGACCCGCCCAGCCAACTTGGGGTAGCCCTTATCTCTACAATAAATCAAAAATTAGCCGGGCAGTGGTAGCGCCCGCGCCTGTAGTTCCAGCTACTGGGAAGGCTGAGGCGGAAGGATCACCGGAGCCCAGCAGGTCAAGGCTGCGGTGGCCGGGAACGTGCCACTGCACTCTAGCCTGGGCGACAGAGTGAGACCCCAACTCAAAAAAAAAAAGAAAGAAAGATGAAGCAGATGAGCAAGGCAATATGCTAAACACTCTTATGTATGTCACCTTTTCTAACTCTCACAACAACATTGAGATAAGTGCTATTATTATAGCGTCATAAGAACTTTACTCAAAGTCCCAAGATCTGAAGAACAGGCAGATTGTGCCATGCTACAGTCTATTTTATGACATAATATTTTGGTTCTCCATAAATGAAAGAAAAACAGCCTCAGCAAAAGTCAAGAGGGGGATTAAAAATGAAGTTAAAAGATAATAAGATCCATTAGCTCCACAATTTTGTCTACAGCATGTCTTGACCCTTGATTACTTGGAGAATTAATATAAAGCAATGATCAAAATAATGTTACTCACTGAGTTGCAAGACAAAAGTGACAAATAGGAAGGAAAACTTTGGGTTTGAAATTGTTAGACCATTGTTATGGACTTTCTAATCATTTTAATAATTAAAATAAACTCTAGTCTGTGGAGCCGACTTCTAACTGAAGCATTATACTTTGGGGGACAGAATTCATTTTGCCAGAACCTACTATAAGTCATTTGAAGAAAGGTTCCAACAAAATAAAATACGTTTAATTCTTTAGTGGACAATAATGAGCCCAATTATCTTAGACAGAAGGAGAACACTCAATTTTAATACAGTGACATTCTAGAGGTAGAGTTCATTTTCTCCAAAATTAGAAGCTTTCAAATTTTTACTGTAAAGACTCCATTTCATCTGACATGACAGTTTCAGCCAATTTGAAAGCAACACTTATAGAACTCTCAGCAGTCTGGGATCTTGGGATCCAGTATCATTTCTTTGAACCAAATGGGCAAGTGATCTCACCATTCAGGTATTAGTTTATTCATCTGAAAAATGAGAATAATTCTGTGTCTCCCACACTGAGAATGTATAAAGGCAAATTTTAATAAAAGAGAAATTGGAAAAGTAGAAAGCAAAATAAGATTTTTAAACTTTAAATAAATTATTTTCAACATCTGTTTAAAACATGGGACTTCTACTAAGTAATAAGCGTTAACCCGTTCATCCACCTGTCTCCATTTCCAAAGTAGTCCAAAAGCCACCATCATCTCTTTCTTGGACTACTGGAAGGCACTCCAAACAGTTCTCCTTGCTTCCGTTGTTGCCTCTCTCCAGTCCATTCTCCAGCAAAGTTGTCTTTTCAAAACACAAAACAAGATTTTCACTATGACCATAATGAAGTAACTAGTATTTCATTATTCCTTCCATAATTAAAAAAATTCAAAAACTGGACAAAATATGAAATAAATGTCTTCTGATATAGGGCATAGCACAGGACTGTAATCCCTGAGAGGAAGAAAACAAATAAAGTGAACTTTATCCTTGCTCTACCCTTATGCCTGGAGGTAATTTTCAGCTACAGTACAGGGAGGGGGACCAAACAGAATTTAGCAGTCTCACCAAGCTGAGAAAGCAGAGATTGGAATTCAAAATTACTAGGTAGCTAGGGTATGTGGGGCAGAGTACCAAAGAAAAGGAATCTATCTGTTCAGAGGAGGAGCACAAGGAACCTGCATACGAATCCCTTGAATCTTTGGCCAGTTACTAGCCTGCACATGCACTGGTGAGATTCTATGAGGCTGAGCAAGGAACAACTACTAAGGAAAGAACAACTGCCAAAGATCACATTGGGCAGGGAGATGTTTACATTCCCATAAGCTAGAGTGAAGAGACATTGCTTCATATCCTGGGCATTCAGGAAAGAATCCAGAAAGATCTTACCTAGCAAAAGTATAAAGGTTATCGTACAGCCTCTACAGCAACAGGTGAAAACATGCCTCAAATGAATCAAACTGATCCTCAAGTAAATTAACTACCTGCTTTTTTTTTTTTTAAAAGAATTACCTGCTTAAACAAGATTCAGCTCTTCATTAAGGAAGACAACAAAATCCAGACACAATAACACAGCATGCATAATGTCCAACACACAATAAAAAGTTACTAGATAAGCAGGAGAAAAGCTAATAGACTCATAATTGGCAAGAGATGGAATTAGCTCAGGGATAAGGGCTTTAAACAAGCTTTTATAAATATGTCCAAAAACTTAAAACAAGACATGACTATAATAAAGGAGATTGGAATTTAAGAACTAAAAGATATAGTATCTGAGGACTTCCACTTATAGAGAGACTTTTTTTTAAGATGATAAAAATGTTCTGGAATTAGATAGTGGTGATGGTTGTACAACATACGGAATATACTAAAAACCACAGCAGTGTACACTTTAAAACACTGACTTTTATGTGATAGGAATTATGTGATATATCTTAATTAAAAATGTTTCAAAAAGCAAATAGCAGGCCAGGCTCGATGGCTCACACCTATAATTCCAGCACTTTGGGAGGCCAAGGCAAGAGGATTGCCTGAGCCCAGGAGTTTAAGATCAACCTAAGCAACATAGGTAGACCTCATCTCTACCAAAAAAAATAGCCAGGTGTGGTGGCACATACCTGTAGTCCCAGCTACTGAAGAGGCTGAGGTGGAAGAATCACCTGAGCTCAGGAGGTCGAGGTTCCAGTGAGCCATGATGGTGCCACTGTGCTCCAGTCTGGGCAACAGATTGAGACCCTAAGGCAAAAATAAACAAACAAACAAACAAATAAATAAAACAACAAGATGATATACTTAAATCTAGCCATAACAATAATTATGTAAAAGATAAAATGGACTGGGATAGTTTAAGTCAGTGATGGCCACCTAGCTATCTGTCTCACAATATTTTTCCCTAAAACAATATTAAAAAAACACATACACAAGAAGGGTAAAATAAATCTACCCCAAAGTCATGTACTCAGCATTACTTGAAATCAAAGATGGCTGAAACTTCAAATTAACTGTAAGAAAAGAAAAATCAACAGATTCCAGCATGTAATTTCCCAAGCTCCCATCGTATTCCTGCCTTGCTGACAGGCTTTGTGACAATCAGACAGTTGGGGGGAAAACTTTGGGAAGAGAGAAAAGAGGATCTAAGACCAAAGTTTGATCTAAAACTACTTTGAAAAAGACTAAGCAGCTACTAAGTCTGAATATTCCCAAAAATATCCAGATCAGAACAGGGAAGTAAATTAAAAGTATAGGTAATTTAAAGAAGAGTCTTCAAGATAGACAAGTGGGACCTCATTAAACTGACTAGCTTCTGTAAAGCCAAAGAAACCATCAAGAGAGCAGGGAGACAGCCTACAGATTGGGAAAAAGTGTTTGCCAACTCCAGGTCTGACAAAGGCTTAACATCTTGGATCTACAAGGAACTCAAATGTGCTGAAAAGAAAAAAACAAACAACCCCATTATAAAATGGGCAAA
>CAUYQG010086473.1:0-43220 GCA_963574415.1 Tarsius wallacei
TAGTGCTTTCCCAGCCAGGGGTAGTGGTTGCTCATGTCTGCATCCCAGCACTTTGGAAGACTGAGGTGGGAGGATCGTGTGAGGACAGGAATTTGAGACCAGTCTAGGCAACATAGCAGGAACCTGTCTCTACAAAAAATGTTTTAAAAAAAAATAGCCAGGTGTGGTAGCATGTGCCTGTAGTCCCAGGTACTCGGGAGGCTATAGAGGGAGGATCACCTGAGCCAGCCCAGGAGTTTGAGGCTGCTGTGAGCCTTGATCGTGCCACTGCACTGCAGTCTGGGTGTCAGAGTGAGACCTTGACAGAAGGAAAGAAAGAGAGAGAGACAGAAAGACAGAGAGAAATGGAAGGAAGGGAGGGAGGGAAGGAGGGAGGAGAAAAACAGTGCTTTCTGGAATGTTTATCCTGTTCTCTGGGCAACTGAGAAAAAGCCTTCCAGAGTTCAATCCTCAAAAGCCCTTGCCCACGGAAGACGGTTCTGCTGTCCAGACTCAGTGGCTCTGGGAGCGGTCACAGGCCCAGCTGCTGGGGACACGTGGGGATTTGTGTGTGGGTACTTTACTTTGGGAATAGCCCCTCTTGAGAGTTGAACTGTAGGGACACTCTGGGACCAGGAGAGGCCCAGCAGGAGCAGGACCTTGAGAGGTGGCTCGCTGTGGGACCACTGCTGGGAAGGGACTCCCCTCAAGCCCCCACAGCCAGCACTCATGGTTGGCGCCACCAGTCCCCAAGCAGTGACCGGGCAGGACAGCAGCATCCTCTGAGCACCCTTCCTGTCCGCTCCTCTCTCGGGCTGATCTCTCCAGGCTCTCCAGGTGTTTTTTGCAGAAACCACTTGGCCGTATAAGGAGACTTATTCAAGGCAAACTACTTCTTGCCTTGTTTTGCCCCAAGCTGTGCTATGGAATAGGGTCTTTACAGTGGGCGGTGTCCATGGTCTCCTTTGTCACCATGCTGATTTTGGCCTTAGTGATATCTTTTGGGATTTATGAGTGACTATTGTTTTTGTTTGTTTTGTTTTGTTTTACTTTTCTTGCAGTTTTAATGAGGTATAATTGACACAAACTGCACCTGTTTAAAGTATGCAATTTGATGAGTTCTGACATATGTATATACACCTATGAAAACAAAAGATAGTGACACTTCTGTCGTCCTTACCCCTAAATTTTGTCTTGTCCTGGCTGGGTGTGGTGGCACATGCCTGCAATCCCAGCACTTGAGAACACTGAGGTGAGAGGATTGCTTGCACACAGGAGTTTAAGACCAGCTTGGGCAACGTAGCGAGACTGCGTCTCTAAAAAAAGTCAAAAAATTAGCCCGGGGCAGGGTGGTGCACGGCTGTAGTCCCAGCTACTGGGGGACTGAGGTCAAAGGATTGCCTGAGCCCAGGAGGTTGAGGCTGCTATGAGCCGTGATCATGCCACTGCACTCAAGCCTGGCTGACAGAGGGAGACACCTACTCAAAAAAAAAAAAAAAATTTTTTTTTTTTGGTCATGCCCCTCTGCAATCCTTCCTTCTGTCCCTCCCGGCTCCATTTTCCCAGGCCAACTCTGATCTGCTTTCTGGATTAGTTGGTATTTTCTAGAGTTTTGTCTAGGCAGAATCCTACAAAAGCACTTTTTATTATGAGAGAGGGAATCTGACTTCTTTCACTCGAAATAATTTTTCTGAGACCCATTCAGTGGGTTTCATATATCCATAATTTCTTTTTATTGTTGAGTAGTATTCCATCCATTGACCTGGTTGATGGCCACTTGAATTGCTTTTAGTTTTAACCACTGCTAGTATCAGCACTATGAACATTTGTGTACAAGTCGTTATGCGGGCATCCTCCTTCATTTCTCTTGGGCACTCAGGATTCCACGGTAGGTCTGTATTTAACTTAAGAAGAAACTGCCAAACTGTTTACCATTTCACGTTTTTACCAGCTGTCTCCAAGAGTTATGTCTGCACTACATTATCCCAACACTTGGCACTGTGGGTCTTAAATTTTAGCCAATCTGGTGACTGTGTATTGGTATCTTATTGTGATTTTAATCTGCATTTTCCTAAATGCAGATTAAATGTGATTTTAATCACATTTTTTTTCCTGTATTTTCTTCTACGAGTTTTGTATTTTAGCTCTTAACACATACATGTATGGCCCATTTTGAGTTAAATTTGGTCTATGGTGTCAGGTAAGGGTTTAATTTTTCTTTTCCTACTTGTGTATACTTGTTCCAGCACTATTTGTGAAAAAGATTCCCTTTGCCCATTGGATCTCTATTAAAAAATCAGTTGACTATATATGTGTGTATGTATTTCTAGACTCTTCTATTGCATTGATCGAGATGTCAGTCTTAATGCTGGTACCACATTTTATTGGTACCATAGCTTTATAATATATCTTAAAATCGGTAGTATGTAAGTCCTTCAACTTTGTTATTTTTTTCAACATTGGCTATTCAAGGTCCCTTATACTTTTCCACTAGTTTTAGAATCAGCTTATCACACTGCCTGGAACCTCTAGCTGAACGTTAGAAATAGTGAGAAAGAAATAGTGAGAGCAACTGGGCGCGGTGGCTCAATCCTCTAATTCCAGCACTTTGGGAGACTGAGGCGGCAGAATTGCTTGAGGAATTCGAGACCAGCCTGAGCAACATAGCAAGATCCCCATGTGTACAAAAAAAAAAAAAAAAAAACAATTTGCAAAATGTGGTGGCACACGCCTGTAGTCCCTGCTACTCAGGAGGCTGAGCTAGGAGAATCTCCTGAGCCCGGGAGGTCGAGACTGCAGTGAGCTGTGATCATGCCACTGCACTCCAGACTGGGCAACAGAGTGAGACCCTAACTCAAAAAGAAAAAGAAGAGAAATAGTGCAAGCTTAGAGAGGCCCTCATCCCAGGGAATAAACCTGTCTCTTCCCATTCGGTATAGTGTTAGCCATGGATTTTCCTGACGCCTTTCATCGGGATGAGATCAGATGTTTCCTTCTGTTCTTAGTTTACTGAGAGGTCTTGTGTGATGGACTTGAATTTTGTCTAATGACTTCTTTCTGCATCTACTGAGATGATCTTGCGGTTTTTCCACTTTATTCTGCAGACATCCATAGCCGTACAAGGAATCATTGCAACTGAAAACACCACCAGGTTTCTTTTCTTACGTGGCATTGTGAAGCAGAGGTCTCCAATGTAGAAGCAACCCTGGAGAAGCTCTGGGCTCCATCTCCTCCCTAGTGACTGTGTCACCACCCTGCTCTTGGCCTTAATACCTCCCATCCCAATGCACTGACTGGCTTCTTGACCGTCCTTCCCACCCAGCCATCCTCCCTTCCCGTCATGGTTGGAGAGCAGCCTTCCCAAAGAACACCTCTGGCCACAGTGTTCACTTTGCTCTCCCCCAAAATCATCATGGGCTCCCATCACCCTAGAACTCCTGCTCAGCAGGGACCCCGTGTCTCCCATAGTCCTGCGTCATGAACGCCCCCCCCCCCCCGTCACTCTCCAGGGCACCCACCCCTACCATTCTTGATCCAGTCGAGATATGGCCACCTCCATATCTGTGTTCTCATAATGTAGGACACCATGCTTTATTGTTTCTGCATCTCTTTGTATTTCATACTTCCCATAAGATTAAAAGCACCCGAGGATACAAGCATGTGGTGTGTATTTTTGCAAATTATGGTTCCTCCCTGGTCCGGTGCCTTGTGCATGGCAGGCATTCTGCATGTGTTTGTTGAATGAATAGATGAACATAACTTACATATTTCACACACACACACATACACACACACATTTGATATCAAATAAGAGAATATAAAAAATATTTTCTTACCTCCATTTTTAAATTTTTGAGTTGGAATCTCACTCTGTCTCCCAGGCTGGAGTACAGTGGCACAATCACGATTCACTGCAGCCTCAACCTCCTGGGCTTAAATGATCCTCCCACCTCAGCCTCCCGAGTGGCTGGGACTACAAGCACGTGCCACTATGCCCGACTGATATTTTGACTTTTTTTTTTTTTGTAGCTATGAGGTCTTACTATGTTGCTTAGGCTGATCTCGAACTCCTGGACTCAAGCAGTCCTCCTGCTTCAGCCTCCCAAAGTGCTAGGATTATAAGCGTAAGCTACTGCACTCGGCTCTCAATTTCACTTTTATAAGTGCCCTTTAATTGTACAATAGCTGCTGAATCAGTGCTTTTTTTTTTCTTTGCCATTGGTGTTTAGAAAGCCTAGAGTCTTAGATGAGACTTTTTATTGTAAAGGCTATAACATATTCTAGAAATGAAGTTGATTGCATGCATGGAATTCTATGTCTTTGAGGCAGTCTTTCAGTTTGTGAGTACTCACAGTTACTGACAATTTACTTTTCTGACTATTGCCAGAGGAATCCGATTAATTATTCTTTTGGGGGAAAAAAGAAGAAAGGAATTCAGACGAACACACAAAAACCTTCCTCTCCCTCTGCTACCAACTGAAGCGAACAGCGCTTGTTTGGGGTTTCATAATTCTAGAAGCGTTAAACTTGAAAATGTATCTCTAAACAAAGGAGCCTCTGTGTCCCGCCAAAAGGCTGTGATTGTGTTGAGCATTTTAACTGGTTATCAGACCTCAGGCTGCCGGTTGGAAGAGTGAGCTCTGGCAGTGGGAGCTTGGCTCTCGGTCCTGTTTTGCAGCTGGCTAGAATGCGAATCAACTTCGTATTGAAAGAGAGAGCATCTTCTCAAAGAAGGAGAGGACTCGGCCTCTCAACCTCATAACCTTCCTCCTTGCTGTCAGCCCCCAGCCTCCACTCACCCCTTCAGAAAGCATCTTCGAAGAGAGGTGTGTTTACAGGCATGAAAAAAGAAGCTCGATAGTCTGGCTCCCTTGGGATCCTCACCCGGAGACGTCGATTCTTTGTGAAATCCCTGTATCAAGGGTGTGGTTTTCTGACTTCTCTCTCTGGCAGGAATTGTGTAAGCTGTGCTTTGTGGAACCCTGCTGTTTCTCTTTTGCTTTTGTCGGGGTCTGTGTCTGCTTCCTGGTGGGACAATGGCAGTACATGGTGTATGTCCCAGGGGGCCTTGCCCCCAGCTTATGACATGCCTTGGTTTTCCACTGTGGTGCACTTTGGGGCAGCACCTGTCAGTCTGGGGGAGGCATGTTCCTTTCTCTGTCCCCGTGTGCCCTCGCTTCACCCCAGAACTCATCATCTTAACCAAAGTCTTTGACTTTTCAAGCCAGGAGGTGATAGGAAGCTGGAAAACCCTTTGCATTCCATAGAAGACTTGACATTCTGAATGAGTGGCAGACACATTTTATATTATGTTAGAAGCCTTGCCCAGGATTGATCATTTCAAGCAGTGACCTTTTCCCTCCCCCCCTCCCTCCTTCCCCTCCTTCCTTCCACCTCCCCCCCCCCCATTGAGGTCTCACTCTGTTGTCCTGTTGTCCAGTGGCAAAATCACAGTGGCACTGGTCAGTGTCACAATCACTGAGTACAGTGGCACAATCACAGATCACTACAACCTCAATCTCCTGGGCTCAGGCAAGCCTCCCACTTTAGCCTCCCGAGTAGCTGCGACTACAGGTGCTTGCCACCACACCTGACTAATTTTATGTTTTTTTGTGGATACGAGTCTTGCGATGTTGCCCAGGCTGGCCTTGAACTCCCGGCCTCAAGCTGTCTTCCCAAAGTGCTAGGATTACAGGCTTGAGCCACCACGCCCAGCCTGTTTTTGAAAAAAAATTTTGACGAGGTGCCTGAAACTCAGTTGTGTTTGAACTAAAATGATGAGCTGGTTGTGGACATTTGAGTTTGGGATAAGAAAAAAAAAAACTTAAAGTATGAGCAAATTCTTTTCTTTTGATGACTGTTAATTTGCCTGGACTCGATTACGTGAATCATTTGAAGAGGTACAGTCTGGATGATAAATCGCTGCCCTGAAAGAACTCTGTGTGTTCTCAAAAGGCCCAATCTGAAAGTGAGCGTGCGCTTCAGAGTTTTTTGTGACTTGTCCACTGATTGTGCAACACGGCCATGCCATGATGAGTCACCGATGCCTGTCAGCCCCATTTACGTGACACAAGAATGGTAAAGTCTCTCAAACAGCGTAGGGCCTAGAAGTGGGAGCCACTAAAAATGGCATGACACTTCACAAACATGGAACGTGCTTTCTACATGTTGATAGTGTTTAATTGTAGACCAGGAAATTAACCAGAAACTAACCAATCTCTCTCTCTCTCCCCCTTTCCCCACCTCCTTGAGATGGGGGTCTCACTGTGTTGCCCAGGCTGGTCTCGAACTCCACAGCTCAAGAGATCCTCTACAGTGCTGGGATGACAGGGATGAGTCGCCATGGCCAGCATACTTGCTTCTTTATTTGTTTCTTCTTCCTTTCAGCAGTTTGCTTCTTGGAATATTTCCTCCTCCCGCTTTCCCTTATGCATAATTTAATCTCAAATGAAATGAATGCTGTAAAAAACTCTCCCGAAGTGAGCCAAGCACAGTGGCTCACACCTGTAAACTTTGGGAGGCTAAGGCAGGAGGTTTGCTAGGAGTTCGAGACCAGCCTGGGCAACATAGTGAGACCCCCATCTCTACAAAAAGCTTAAAAATAAATTTAGCCAGTCGTGGCGATGTGTGCCTGTGGTCCCATCTACTTGAGAAGCTGAGGCAGGAGAATTGCTTGAGCTCAGGAGGTCAAGACTCCAGTGAGCTGATGGCCCCACTGCTCTCCAGCCTGGGCAATCCAGCGAGACCTTGTCTCTAAAACTATATATCTATATATTAAAACTCTCTGGAAATGGTTTCTTGCTCAGACCCGCATCTCCGTTCTCCACGCCTCCGTGGGTGCTGCGTCTTGGGCCACGAGGACGCAAGGCCTGGTGCCATTCAAGGCCACGTGGCTCCCCAGCCAGGAGGAAGTGACAGCCTCAGGGAAGGAGGACAGGGCAGTCTCTGATCTGAGACGTTTTCTTGTTATTTCTTTGCTTGAGTCGGGATCTCACTCCGTTGCCCAGGCTGTGGGACAATGGCATGGTCACGACTCGCCACAGCCTCGACCTCCTGGGTTCAGCCTCCAGAGTAGCTGGGACTGCAGGTGCACGCCACCTTGCCCTGCTAAGTTTTTGATTTGTGCAGAAACAAGATCTTACTATATTGTCCAGGCTGGTCTTGAACTCCTGGGCTCAAGCGATCCTCCCACCTCGGCCTCCCAAACTGGGGGGATTACAAGTATGAGCCACCGCGCCGGCCTGAGATCTGAAGTCTTTGAAGCTGGCTTCCTTTCTGGCTCCAAATAAACACTAGGATGACCTTAGGATGAGGGGACTGAGTTGTCCCACATTGTGACTAACGTGTGGCTCAGAGCATGCTCTGCAGAGGGTCTGGCGAGTGGCCCCTCCACATTCTCATGGCCCTTGGATTCCTCCTGAGAGGCTGCTGACCCTGGAGTGAAACGCAGCCCCGACCCTATGAGGGTTGCTCTCTGTGCAGTGGCCACTCTGTCCTGCCTGGAGGCTGCTGCCTGCTTCTTATCCCTCCTTCCTCACTCCCCAGGAGACTGAGGAATTAGAGTCCCCCCCCCACCACCACAAGCCCGCATCTCACATGGGCCTCTAATTCCAAAGTTGCCTGTTGGGTGTTGCCGCCTGGCTTTCCTAGTGACCCTGACCTGACTGACTGTCCTTGTTACATGATGACTTCACGAGCCGTTTCGCTGCCTGTTTCCTAAGGTCTAGTGGTGGCCCAAGGGTGGCATTTAGAAAATATTGTTTGTGTGGCTGGGCTCGATGTCTCAGCCTGTAATCCCCGCACTTGGGAAGGCCGAGGCGAGTGGATTGCCTGAGCCCATGGGTTTGAGACCAGCTCGGGCAACTTGGCAAGACCTAGTCTCTACAATTAAAAAAAAATTTAGCCAGGTGTGGTAGTATGTGCCTGTAGTTCCAGATAATTGGAAGGCTGAGGCGGAAGGATCACCAGAGCCCAACAGGTTGACACTGGGGAGGCCATGAGTGTGCCACTGCACTCCAGCCTGGGTGACCAAATGAGACTCCAACTCAAAAAAAAAAAAAATTACTGTTTGCAGACAGGGAAGATGAGCATTGAATGAGGCAATTGGGTTTGCAGAGAAGAGGCTGATTGGGCAGTTGGCATTACTGCAGGCTGACCATATCTTACGTTGTTTATCCGCTGTCGTTTGGGGCAACTGTGAGATAAAAACCAGCAACAGTGGATCTGAATCCAGTCCTAACACCCACACCCCACACTTAAAACACACCGCCCCTACTGGAAGCCGTGTTGACGGAGGCTGATTGTTCGTAACCTCTTAGGCTCAAGCTCTAATTCCTCCCGCCAGTTGTCTCCTTCTCCTGGTGTGTTGATTCCCAGTGTTGTCCCCTGGATCCGAAGCATTCGTGGAAGTGGGGTGATGCTGCCTTTTGGATAAGTGAAATGTCTTGCCCTGGGAAGGTAAAGCATAGGAATGCAGGCATTAGGCCGTCTTTCAGTCTGCCGGTAACAGGACGGGATGTGTTTGTGTTATCAGAAGATGAGGATTCTTTTCCCACTTCGCTCAAAACATGACCCCAACAGGACCCGAAGTGTTAATGGGCAGCGATCTGTTTAATTTCTTTCTTTTTTGAGTCAGAGCCTCACTCTGTCGCCCAGGCTGGAGTGCAGTGGCATACTCATGGCCACCGCAGCCTCGACCTGCTGGACTCAGGTGATCCTTCCTCCTGCCTCAGCCATCCAAGTAGCTGGAACTATAGGCATGCACTACCATGCCTGGCTGATTTTTTTATTTATTGTAGAGATGAGGTTTTATCATGTTGCCCGGCTAGCCTTGAACCCCTGGGCTTGGGCAGTTGTCTCGCCTTGGCCTCCCAAAGTGCTGAGATGGCAGGTATGAGCCACTGTGCCGGTCTGCGATTGTTTAATTTCATTGGTGCCAGAAAACCAAGTGCCGTCTAGCCTAATCCTATGGCTGATTCTTCCTCAACCCCCCCAAAAAGTGTTACTGGATTTTTCCAAAGCAATATGTGTCTAAAATTATTATTGAGGAAATAACTTCTGATTCCCAACATCTAGTTTTGCAACATACATACTCCTTTGGGAACACAGCTAGCTCATAAATTGAGGACACTTTGGCATTTAATTTTTTCCCCCAATTCAGTATTGATGCCAGGACAGCTGATTAAACTTGAGTGAGTTTTACTAAGTTTCTTAAAACAGTAACAAAGTCCGATGCCACAGTTAAAGCCAGAACAGAAACTGAAGAAATCCAATTCAGCTGGCATTGACCCCAAAGATTTAAACCCACGTCATTAGATTATCCATGGTTATTTTACAGGGATTTGCTGATGTGTTTTTTTTTCCAAATTTGAAATTCGTACGTGTGTGTGTGTGTGTGTGTGTGTGTGTGTGTGTGTGTTAACTGTTTAGGAGAGCCTTATGGATTTATTAGTCATAAACAGTACATTTTTGTGATTATGATTTATTTATTTATTTATTTAGGTTTTTTTGGATCAGGGTCTCGCTCTGATGCCCAGGCTGGTGCGCACAGGCATGACTACGGCTCACAGCAGCAGCCCTCCTGCGTCAGCCTCCCGAGTAGCTTGGACTACCGGCGTGTACTGTCAGGCCCAGCTAATCTTTTTATTTTTTATAGAGACAAGGTTTCGCTAATTGTCCAGGTTTGTCTCAAACTCCCAGGCTCAAGCAATCCTTCTGCCTCGGCCTCTCAAAGTGCTGGAATGACAGGCGTGAGCCACCATACCCAGTTGATTATGATTCTTTTAAACAATGCTTTCAGTTAATCATCATTACCCTTATTGATTCTCTATACTGTGTTAAGCATGAAATAGGATGTTATTGAAACTTTATAGCAACCCTGTAGTGTGCATTATTATCTCCTTTAACTTGTGGTCAGAGAGTTAAGGAGGTCCTTTCTTTGCCAGTAAAGTGGCAAAGTGGTATTTGAACCCAGGTTTGCAAGCTACCAAAGCTCAGAGACGTAATCACTAGGCTATACTGACATGGATGCATCAGATTTCTCTTTTGGCTTTGAAACTTTCAAGCCCTTTGCGTGGTACCATTTTTTTTTTTTTTGAGTTGGAGTCTCACCCCGTTGCCCAGGCTGGAGGGCCATGGCACACTCCCAGCCACTCCAGCGTTGATCTGCTGGACTCCGGCGATCCTTCCACATCAACCTCCCAAGTAGCCGGAACTACAGGCGTGCACTACCACGCCCGGCTAGTTTTTGATTTATTGTAGAGAGAGGTCTCGCCAAGTTGCCCTGGCTGGTCTTGAACCCATGGGCTCAGGCAAACTACTCGCCTCAGCCTCCCAAAGTGCTGGTATGACAGGCTGAGCCACTGAGCCTGGCCTGCGTAGTGCCTTTTAAACTTGGCATTAAGGTGAACCGACCAAGAAAAACTTCCAGAGGCCAGGCCAGCCCTTTGGCCTTCTCATATGAGGTGTGCGTCCACATCCTCAAACTCCTTTTTTCCCCTTCAACCCTTGGGGTGGTTAAACACATCCTTGAACTTCTGATGAAAGTTCTACATGGTGCTTGCGTGATAGACCCGCTTTTTATAACACCCATGTCATGGGAAACGCCCTCATGTTTTGGTCCATCAGTGGAATCAATTTAAGGTGACATCAGTAGACAGCAGAATGACACACATGCTCTAAGTCACCAACTGGAATTCCTAGAAGCAAGTCCTGAGATTCCCACTCACCTTGTCCTTTCCCCCGGCGCTTCTCAGATGCTGAGGGTCCCCTGCCTTGCATTTCCCATGTTCCCCTTCTCCTTGTCACCCTCTCCCCCCAGCTGGTGTCAGTCTTCCTTCTCCTCCTCCACTCTTTCCTTCCATTGAGTTTCTTCACTAGTCACCCTGCTCCCAGTCTGGCTTTGCTCCCACCTTCTGCTCCCAGAGTAATCTTGTTCACGTCAGTTTCCAGATAAAACTCCTTTTCTGGCTCTCTCTTGCTCTCTGTCTTTTCCTTCTTCTAGTACTCCCCAAAGATGTCCACATCCTTATCACCAGAGTCTGTTGATGTTACTTTATAAGGGCAAAGGGACTTTACAGATGTGATTAGAAATCTTCAGATGAGGAGGTTATCTTGGATTATCCACCTGGTCCCAAACTCCTGGCCTCAAGCTATCCTCTCATATTAGCCTCCCAAAGTACTGGGATTACAGGTGTGAGCCACTGCGCCAGGCCGGATGCATGGTCCTGTTGAATAAACATGTTTCTTGTAAGCCTATGAATTCCTTGTTTGTGTGAGTGCTGGGATTCCACAGAGTATAAAGCAACATCCCTGCCCTCTTGGAGTTTACGTTCCAGAGGGAGAAATAGCTGATCAGACAAGAAATAAATGTATATTCTGATGTCAAAGAGTGTTGAGTGCTGTGAAGAAAAGTAACCTTGGCAATGGGATAGACTGAGGGAGGTTGAGGGCTGGTGGGTATATTTCATTTGACTGGTTGAGTGAGTGAGTGAGTTAGTGCAGAGACCAGGTCTTGCTGTGTTGTTGCCCAGGCTGGTCTCAGACTCCTGGGTTCATGCGTTCCTCCTGCCTTAGCCTCCCAAAGTTCTGGGACTGCAGGTGTGAGCCCCCACGCCCAGCTATTTTTAGATAGGAGATTTCATAAAAATCGGGGGAGGAGACATCTGAAGATAGACCTCAACCAGGTGAGACAGGAAAGGAGGGGAGGAAGGAAGCGAATAAGAGAAAGGAGGGAATGAATTGACCCAGACTTCAGTTTTAGTCCTTGCTCAGAGTCTCGGGTACCCGCAGTGTTTCCCCCACACTCTCCCACGGCTGCCCTTTGTGTGACCACTCTGGGCTTGCACACCAGCCAAGGTTTTGTTGGTTGTCATTATTTAGATATTGACAATTGTGTGTGTGTTCTTTTCCAAACGCAGGATGACTTTATAAATATGGCATATTCCTTTCTGAAATGACATACTTCAGAGATTCTGTTACGTGTCCTCTGCTTCCCAGGAAGAGTGTCCTCTTTTTACAGTCTTATTTAAGTCCTGTTATTTAAGTTGAGTATAAAGTATACTAAAACAATGTACGAGTATACCTCTTAAACAGTGCAGAATTGCCAATTTATTGTAGCTTTTCTACTTGACTAATGATTTGGTCATGGGGGTAAGAAACAATCTGGTTTTCTTTTTTTGAGTTGGGGTCTCACTCAGTTGCCCAGGTCAGAGTGCAATGGCACCATCACAGCTCACCACAGCCTTGACCTCCTGGGCTCAGGCGATCCTTCTGCCTCAGCCTCCTGAGTAGTTGGGACAATAGTCACACACCACCATGGCTGGATAATTTTTTTTTTTTTTTGTAGAAACGAGATATTGCTATGTTGCCCAGGCTGGTACCAAGCTCCTAGCCTCAAGTCTCAACCTCCCAAAGGGCTGGGATTACAGGCATGAGCCACCACTCCTAGCCTCTGTTATACCTGTTTTTTGTCTTTTTGGCTTTTGTTTTGTTTTGTTTTGAGTTGGAGTCTCACTCCGTTGCCCAGGCTGGAATGCAGTGGCACACTCACGGCCACCCCAGCGTCGACCTGCTGGGCTCCAATGTTCCTTCCATCTCAGCTTTCCAAGTAGCAGGAACTACAGGCATGTGCTACCATGCCTGGCTAATTTTTTTTTTATTTGCTGTAGAGACGAGGTCTTACCAAGTTGCCTGGGCTGGTCTTGAACCCGTGGGCTCAGGCAATCCACTTACCTCAGCCTCCCAAAGTGCTAGGATGACAGGCTGAGCCACCGAACCCAGCCTCGTTTTGTTTTTTGAGTCAGAGTCTCAGTCTGTTACCCAGGCTGTAGTGCAGTGGCACACTCATGGCCACCCCGGCGTTGACCTGCTGGACTCCCTCCACCTCAGCCTTCCAAGTAGCCGAAACTACAGGTGCATGCTACCATGCCTGTCTAATTTTATTTCTTTATTGTAGAGGCGAGGCCTCACCAAGTTGCCAGGGGTTGGTCTTGAACCCTTTGACTCAGGCGATCCACTTGCCTCAGCTTTCCAAAGTGCTGGGATGATAGGCTGAGCCACCTGCCTGTTTTAAGGTGAAATCACTTGAGTTACTAGACACGGTTAGTGACTTGCCCAAGGTCATTTAGATATTTAATGCCAGCTAGGGATGTCCTTCATCTAGGATTCCCAGTCGATGGTATGAGAAACAGGACTTGATAAATCCAGGGAAAGTATCATCCTGCGGTGTCCGCTGAGGTCTCTAACTCCCAGGATACAGTGTGAGTTTTCCTCTTTGAATTATACCCCAAGAACAGCTCAGTGGCGATCATGTGTGGATGGCATGAGGGTGGGCTCATTTTACCTAAAATCCCAACGAGCTCTTAATGTGGACATTTCATAGCCGAGGGTTAACTGAATGAACTTGACAGTGTCCTCTGACTTAACTGTGCTTAAGGCCCCATTTCCCGTTCTCTGTGGGATGTCAAGTCGCTTTTGTCCTTTTGTGAAAGGAGAGCCAGGCTGCTTTGCTTTCAGAAGAAGGATCTGGATCAAGGACGCTTATTTAATGTCTCTCAGACACAGAATCTGTTGTCTTGCTTAACTTCAGGCTTGTGCGAGGGAGAAGGTCGAGACTTGAGAGTCCGACAAAAACGAATTGAAACACGTCGCCCTGTCACTTGGTGTTCGGTGACCTTGCACCAGTCACCTGACCTTTTTGAATCTTAGTTTTCTCACCTGCAAAGAGGGAATGTTGGAACATGCCTGTTGGGACTGTTGTGAGCTGATAACGAGCCTGCCCTCAGGAAGGGTCCCGTGCCGGTGGGGAGTGACGTCCCGGACATTCTGTCGGTGTAGACCAGTGGTGTAGACCAGCGGAGTCATGTCTCCCACACCAGAGGCGGGTATCTTCGTCATCCATTCCTAGTACGTGCTTGGGTGTGGGAAAATACAATGACTATCACCTGGCACTCTGTACATTAGAAAAATATTCGGAAACGTCTGCAACAAAGTGGCAAAAGTATCATTCTCTTGGTGGTAGAGACTCAGGTGTGTTTGGATTATGTTTTCTAGCTTTTTACGGCTTTTGTAGCAATAAAAGATTATTCTTATGTTAAAAGAATAATTTGTAGCCAGGTGCGGTGGCTCACGCCTATCGTCCCAGCACTTCGGGAGGCAGAGCGAGAGGATTGCCTGAGTCCAAGGGGTTCGAGACCAGCCTGGGCAACTTGGTGAGGCCTCATCTGTATAATAAATCACAAAATTAGCCAGATGTGGTGACTCACGCCTGCCATCCCAGCACTTTGAGAGGCTGAGGCGAGAGGACTGTCTGAGCCCAGGAATTCATGACCAGGCTAGGCAACCTGGTGAGACCTCCTCATTCTCTACAATAAAATAAAAAAATAGCCAGGCATGGTGGTGCATGCCTGCAGTTCCAGCCACTTGGAAGGCTGAGGCAGAAGGATCTCCTGAGCCCAGCAGGTTGAGGCTGCGGTGGCCGTGAGTGTGCCACTGCACTCCAGCCTGGATGACAGAGTGAGACTCCTACTCAAAAACAAGCAAACAAATAAATAAATAAATTCTTTTTGTTGTTGTTGTGGTTGTTAATTTTGAGTCAGAGTCTCACTGTGTGGTCAAGGATGGGCAGTGGCACAATCATGGCTCACCACAGCCTCAACCGCCTCGGCTCAGGTGATCCTTCCACCTCAGCCTCCTGAGTAACTGGGACTCCACCACACCTGGCAAGTCTTTTAAAAAAATTTTTTGTACGAACGAGTTCTCATTATGTTGTCCAGGCTGGTCTTGAACTCCTGACCTCAAGTGATCCTCCTACCTTGGCCTCCCTAAGTGGTGGGATTACAGGAGTAAGCCACTGCACCCAGCCTAATACTTCACATTTTTAAAAGCCACAGAAAGCAATTGTGTCATATTAGCAGGTGTATTCTCTGGATGGTTTATTTCCCTTCTTTTTTCCTCCTTTTCTAATTTTCTGCAGTGGATGTGTTTGCATGAATGATGAGGAAAGCAGATTGCATTTTACATAGGTGCAATCACTACCCAAGAAGGGAGTCTCCCAGGCATTAGAGCTAGTGAAAATATGAGTTCTTGGGAAACGTGTGAAGACTTACTAATACCATTAACAAAAATAGGCACCACTGATTAAGCCTTTTCTCTGTGAGGCCCTACATTTGAACTTTTTGCAGGCATTATCTCATTTAATCCTCAGAACAGGCTAATGCGATTGATTTCAGTGGAAATTTAAGACGCTACCAACTACCCAAGGCGGGACTCAGAATCTAAACTTGTGTTTCAAAGGGGACAAAAATCCCAACCGTGATAACAGAGGAGATCTTCCCTTCCTCTCTGCTGGAGAGGCAAAACTTGCCCCGGCATTTATGGCGGAACTCGGATGGGCCGAGTTTTATCAGCAGTTAGCTGCTGTGCAAGCCTGACCTACTGCTCCTCGTTTGGGATTATTTTTCTGAAATGTCTTTTCATTGGGCCACTTGAAGGTGAAGGGAAGAGTACCTTTGATACTCTTTTGATAGAGTATCTTTGATAGAGTATCTTTTTTGATAGAATGTCTTTTTCTTAATTTAAACTTAAGGAACGGCAAAGGACAGGGAGAGTACAGGTGTCGTTAACGGGAGAGGTTCGTTGAGTGAAAATAGTGGTGATTCTGGAGCCTGGCTTTGTACATGCCAAGTCTGGAGATGGTGGGTATGTAAACCTGCTTGTTTTCTATAGTGGTGATGAACTTGGCCACTGGCTGCTTTTCATATTGGGGACGGATATTAGATTCGCTTTGAAAGGAGTTTCCTATATGGGTATTCATAGTTATTCAGCTCTCCTTAGGCAAAATATCAGACCTGACATAAGGGCATCAGGGCTTCCTACACAGCAATGGTGACTCAGAGCTTGGCGGCTAGCACCGGCATGTACCCCACGGCATCCCCTTTGCTTGTGATCCTGTGTCCTGCCTGCGTCCCTCGTGGGTGGGCCTGCCTGGCCTCCGAGGGCCCCTACTCCAAATGGGATGCCCACAGCCAGGCCTTAAGGACATGAGCATCTCGTCCCTCCACCCCGCCGGGTACCGCTGACCAGGGTGAAGTGTTTCACTGGACCCGGGCAGGGTGCTCAGCTTCTGGGTGATCCTAGCCAGCCAACCCCAGAGCCAGCATGAAGAAGAAACGGGTTCACCCTGGGCTGTGCCGCTGGTGTCCAGGAGGGCCCTGGGAGGGGGCAGGAGGTGGCCTGCAGTGCCACCGCCCATGCCGTCTTGGCATCTGTGCCCGGGGAGGCGGTCCATAGAGTGGTGAGGCTGTGCCAGCCATTCAACCAGTTCTCTGAATGCTGGCGGCCAAGAGAGCATCAGCTGTGCCTGCAAACGGCGTGGGTCCTTGCCAGAAACATCCCAGTTGCAGAGGCAGGGAGGTCACCCTGGGGCTGGCTGGGAGGGTCTGGGTCTTGCCGAGCTGGGGTCCTTGTCACAGAGCTGGAAGAGGGGCAGCATTCTCAGGGTCTATACCTTACAGCTACTCAGGAGGCTGAGGTGTAAAGATCACCTAAGGCCAGGAAGTTGAGGCTGCAGTGAGCTGTGATTGTACCACTGCTCTCCCGCCTGGGCATCAGAGTAAGGCCCTGACTCAAACAAATAAAATAAAACTATGTGATGAATATCTTCAAGAGGTCACTGAATCAGACTTGGGCGCTGGAGGGACTTTGAGAGAGCTTTAATCTGCGCATGCTTGTCTTCAGGCTTGTAAATTTGTATAGATTTTTAAATTTTATTTGTTTTAGTAGGAGTCTCACTCTGTCGCCCAGGCTGGAGTGCAGTGGCATGCTCATGACGACCACAATCTTGACCTGCTGGGCTCAGGTGATCCTTCTGCCTCAGCCTTCCAAGTTGCTGGAACCACAGGCATGTGCCACCATACCTCAGCTATGTTGCCAAGCTAGTCTCGAACCCCTGGGCTCAGATAACCCTCTTGCCTCTGCCTCCCAAAGTGCTGGGATGACAGGTGTGAGCCACCGTACCCAGCTTTTTTTTTTTTTTTTTTCTGAGTCAGAGTCTCACTCTGTTGCCCAGGCTGGAGTGGCATGTTCCCAGCTGCTGCAGCCTTGACCTGCTGGGCTCAGGCGATCTTTCCTCCTCAGCCTTCCACACCTAGCCAGGTGTGGTGGCTGGAACCACAGGTGTGCGCCACCACACCTGGCTAATTTTTTGATTTATTGTAGAAATGAGGTCTTACCAAGTTGCCCAGGCTGGTCTCAAACCTGTGAGCTCAGACATTCCTCTCATGTCGGCCTCCCAAAGTGCTGGGATTATAGGTGTGAGCCACGATAACCGACTGATTTTTATAGATTTTTTAGTGAGTACATTTTGCTGTTAATAAATTCCAGCCAGCCTTGACAATATAGTGGGACTTTGTCTCTACAAAAAAATAAAAACAAAACATTTAAAAGCTAACCCTGAAAACAAAATGAACACAGAGAATGTCTGCTGCATCTCAGAGCTACCTCAGAACTAGGGAACTGGGAAGGAGGGTCATGTACGAATCTTTTTTTGAGTCAGAGTCTCATTCTGTCACCCAGGTTGGAGTGCAATGGCATGCTCACGGCCACCGCAGACTCAACCTGCTGGACTCAGGCGATCCTTCCACCTCAGCCTTCCAAGTAGCTGGAGCTACAGGTGTACACTACCATGCCCGGCTAATTTTTATTTTATTTTATTGAAGAGATGAGGTCTCTCCAAGTTGCCCAGGCTGGTCTGGAACCCACAGGCTCAGACAGTCCACTCACCTCGGCCTCCCAAAATGCTGGAATGACAGGCTGAGCCACTGAGCCCTGCCCATGGACAAATCTTACAGCAGCTTTCATGACAGAGGCAGTGCCACATTCACCATCCATTTGAGGGCCCCTGGATTCCTAAGGGCTTAAAAGTTAGGGGTCGTGGGTTGGGGAGTGGATGCCTAGGACTGAACAACCTACATGCTGGTTCCAAGAGAAAAAGCAATTGTGACCGGGCTTGGTGGCTCAGCCTGTAATCCCAGCACTTAGGGAGGCCGAGGAGAGTGGATTGCCTGAGTCTGCGGGTTCGAGACCCATCTGGGCAACTTGGTGAGACCTCGTCTCTACAATAAATCAAAAATTAGCTGGGCGTGGTAGTGCACACCTGTAGTTCCAGTTACTTGGAGGGCTGAGGCGGAAGGATCGCCTGAGCCCAGCAGGTCGAGACTGCGGTGACTGGGAGCGTGCCACTGTACTCCAGTCTGGGTGACAGAGTGAGACTCCAACTCAAAAAAAGAAAAAGAAAAAGAAATTGTGCTTAACTTGAAATTTTATTCTCATGCTGGCCCAAGACTGAAGTTTGGTACCTGAAATTTATTTTTATTTTTGTGTTTTGAGCCAGGGTCTTGCTCTGTCACCCAGGCTGAGCTGCAATGGCGTGATCACAGCTCACTGAATCCTCAGCCTCCTGGGCTCAGGCGATCCTTCTGCCTCAGCCTCCTGAGTAGCTGGGACTACAGGTACATGCTACCACCCTGGTGGATTTTTTTTTTAACACGTAGTTTATTTTTATTTTATTTTATTTGTTTGCCAGACTGGAGTGCAGTGGCACAATCAATCACAGCTCACTGCAGCCTCGACCTCCTGCGCTCCAGCGATCCTACGGCCTCAGCCTTCCAAGTAGCTAGAACTACAGGCACGTGCTACCATGCTCAGCTATTTTTTTTATTTTTTGTGGAGATGTCTCGCCAGGTTGCCCTCTTGCATTGACCTCCTTAAGTGCTGGGATTAAAGACGTGAACCACCGAATCCGGCCCATGATTTAAATTTGTTTCACTGTTTTTTCTTTTCTTTCTTCTTGAGGCAATTTTCCTTTCTCAGATGTTTCCTCTTCTTAACAGGCTCCCATTCTTGTCTCTGTAATCCCCTCACTCTCCTGAGTCTTTCCTCTGTGATCTGGGTCCCTGCACCCTTCCCTGTTCCCACCTTTCCTCTTTCCCCAGGTCCTTGGACTTCTGTGTCCCTGTCTTCACTGTTCCCACCTCCTCCCAGGTCAGGGGACACTTAACAGAACGGAGACACTGTGGGGCAGAGGCCGGGAGGAGACTTTGAATTCAAAGGCATCGTTTAGCTTGCACAGAAGCGTAATTAGGGGAGGCTGGCCGGAGCTGGCAGGGAGTGGGGCGGGGAGGCCAGGATTCCAGCAGCCCCAGGCTACCCAGGACCAAGTTCACAAGCGAAGCTCTCCAGGTAAGAGCAGCTCTCTGAAGGGGCGGGTGGCACGGAGGCCAGAATGCTAATACTGTCTTTGAGAACTGGGCTCAGTGGCTTAGCCTGTAATACCGCGCTTTGGGAGACCGAGGTGAGTGGATTGCCTGAACCCACGGGTTCGAGACCCGCCTGGGCAACTTGATGAGACCTCATCTCTACAAACAAAATCAAAAAAAAAAAAAAAAAAATTAGCTGGGCGTGGGAGCGCGCGCCTGTAGTTCCAGCTACTTGGAAGACTGAGGCGGAAGGATCGCCGGAGCCCAGCAGGTCGAGGCTGCGGTGGCCGGGAGCGGCCACTGCACTCCAGTCTGGGCGACAGAGTGAGACTCCAACTCAAAAAAAAAAGAAAAGAAAAAGAAAAGCTTTCTGCAGTGCTGTGCTTTTGTAAAGACTTGATGATAGATTTTTCAGGAAGTGTACCTCTTCAAAGTAAATTGCAAGTTAAATAGATCACAAAACAAAGAGGAAGGGTGAAAGATAGATGTTTAAACCAATTTGTAATTTTAAGCCATTTTCATTCAAAATTGTAATCTAATGATGTTGACATAAAAGGCTATTGTGAATAGAGCTGGACTGGATAAAAAAATGTGGTACATATACACAGTGGAATTTTTTTTTTTTTTTTTGAGTTGGAGTCTCACTCTGTTACCCAGACTGGAGTGCAGTGGCCACTCCCGGCCACTGCAGCCTCGACCTGCTGGACTCCGGCGATCCTTCCGCCTCAGCCTTCCAAGTAGCTGGAACTACAGGCGTGCGCTACCACGCCCGGCTGATTTTTTGATTTATTGTACAGATGAGGTCTCGCCAAGTTGCCCAGGCGGGTCTCGAACCCGCGGGCTCAGGCAATCCACTCACCTCAGCCTCCCAAAGGTGCGGGATTACAGGCTGAGCCACTGAGTCCGGCTCACAGTGGAATATTATGCAGCCATAAAGAAGGACAAGCATACGGACTTTGCAGCAACCTGGATGGATTTGGAGTTGATCATACTCAGTGATTTATCATAGAAACAAAGAACAAAGTTCCAAATGTTCTCACTCATAAAGGGACCCTGAACAATTATAATGCTATAAGAAAGCGATTGGCAGTAGTGGGAAATTGTCAGGGGATGGCGGTGGGTGGGATTGGCAGTTGAGGGGATCTGCTAGGGGAGGGAGGGGCATACCTCATTAACAGGGGTACCTGCATGATCAATGTTTATATACCTTACCCTGAATTGTACCCCACATCTTTATAATAAAAATAAAAATAAATAAATAAAAGGCAGCTCTGATCACACTGTGGTACTCACAAATCTTCCCTTTTCGTATCCTTGGGATTCTAGTGAATGTAGCTGACACTGTTTCCCACCCCCAACACCCTTCCACGCTCACCCCGCCTTTATGGAAATCAGCATGAAACAGTGTTAAAAATCTATTGTCCAAGATTTGGCAGAAAATGTCATTTCCTGGTAATTTCATCAGTTAGAACGTAGATCTACTGCTGTCTTTTTTTTTTTTTTTGAGTTGGAGTCTCACTGTCACCCAGGCTGGAGTGTAGTGGCACGCTCATGGCCACTGCAGCCTCAGGCTTAGTGATCCTTCTGCGTTAGCCTTCCAAGTAGCTGGAATCGCAGGCATGCGCCACCACAACCAGGCCAGTTTTTTTATTTATTGTAGAGACGAAGTCTCTCCAAGTTCCCCAGGCTGGTCTCAAATCCCTCGGCTCAGACAGTCCTCTCGCCTCTGCTTCCTAAAGTGCTGTGATTACAGACGTGAGCCTCCGCACCCAGCTCTTTTCTAAATGTGCCTAATTTGTGCATTTGTCTTTAATCTATTAAATAAATTGGATTTTTTTTAAGTATACTCTCACTCTGTCACCCAGGCTAAAGTGCGGTGGCACCGTCATGGTTCACCACAGCCTCGACCTCCTGGGCTAAGACAATTCTTCTGATTCAGCCTCTCTAGTAGCTAGAACTATAGGTGTGCACCACCACACCCAGCTAACTTTCTGGGGGGTGTTTTTGGTAGAGATGACGTCTCACTATGTTGTCTAGGCTGGTCTCAAACTCCTTGCACTCAAGCAGTTCACCCTCCTAGGCCTCCCAAAGTGCTGGAATTACAGGCGTGAGCCAGCACACCCGGCCTTGTTAATGAATTAAAGCATTCCTTGCAAAAGCAATGAAGAGCTGAATCAAGACACTATCCCCCATCATTTTAGATTTACTTTTAGGCCAAGTGTGTTGGCTCACACCTATAATCCCAGCAATTTGGGAGGCCGAGGCAAGAAGATTGCTTGAGACCAGGAGTTCAAGACCAGACTAGACAACATAGTGAGACCTCATCTCTACAAAAAAATCAAAAAAATTAGCTGGACATGGTGGTGTGTGCCTATAGACCCAGCTATTCAGGAGGCTGAGGCGGGAGAATCATCTGAGCCCAGGAGGTGGAGGCTGCCGTGAGCTGTGATCGAGCCGTGGCGCTCCAGCCTGGGTGACAGAGTGAGACCCCAATGCAAAAAAACAGAACATTTACATTTAAATTCCCTGATAACTGGCCCAGCCTCTGCCTTCCTAACCACGGGGAATACACAGCAAACTCCATCCTATAACACCCAGAATACTCCTGACAGGCAGCCTAGGACCTTTGCACGGACTACTCCTGTGGCCCAAAATACCCTTCCAGGACTCATCCCCAACTTGGCGAATTCCTGCTTAGCTGCAGTGTCACCTCAGAACCCTCCCTGATTGACCCGGGCAAGAGTTGGCTGTTCCTCCTGTGTCTTCTCAGAGTACTTCCCGCTTCTGTGATGGGGCTCATTCCACTGTCAATGATGGGAATCATAAAAGCAGCAGCTGCGTGTTTTCGTGTCTGAGGCCAGAGCAGACCGGGAGGCCTCAAGGGCAAGGACCCCTGGGCTCATCTTTGTGGAAGATGCCTGGTCATGTTGGTCCACGGGGAACATGCGTGTTCTTGTGTATGTCTATTCCTTGTTGAGTGGACGTGGTTGAGGGAAGGAACATCGTGGAACTCAGTGTTTTTTTCAGATTAAGTGAGTGAAAGCTGGGTTTTTGACCAGGCTCTGTGGCTCAGCCTGTCATCCCAGCACCTTGGGAGGCCAAGGCGAGAGAATTGCCTGAGCCCACAGGTTCGAGACCATCCTGGGCAACTTAGCGAGACCTCGCCTCTACAGTAAATCAATAATTAGCTGGTAGCACGTGCCTGTAGTTCCAGCTACTTAGAAGGCTGAGGCGGAAGGATCGCTGGAAGCCAGCAGGTCAGTGCTGGAGTGGCCGTGAGTCTTAGCCCTCCAGCCTGGGCGACAGAGTGAGACTCTGACTCAAAAAAAAGCAAGCTGGGTTTTTGTGCAGGACTAGAAATGGGCTTTTGTTACAGAGTTTGGCTTATATCTGAGGATAAAATTAGAATGTTATTTTTAACACACAGGTTGTCTGTCAGTCAGGGTCTCACTCTGTTGCCCCGGCTGAAGTGTAGTGGCACAATCACGTCTATGGCAGCCTCGACCTCCTGGGTTCAGGTGATCCTTCTGCCTCAGCCTTCCAAGTAGCTGGAACTACAGGTGTGCACCACCACACCCTGCTAATTAATTTTTTGATTTATTGTAGAGACGAGGTCTCGCCAAGTTGCCCAGGCTGGTCCCAAACCCCTGGGCTCAGGCAATCCTCTCGCCTCCACCTCCCAAAGTGCTAAGATTGCAGGTGTGAGCCACCACACCTGGCTCACACTGGACATTTTCTTTGGCACTTTGAGGAGATAAAATAATGAAGAAGAGAATTCATATTACTATGCTTTAAAAGCTGGCTGGTGTTTAGTATTTGCAAAGGCCTGAAAAATCTTAAAAGGTGTGTGTGTGTGTGTGTGTTTAGCTGACAAAAAAATTACCATCTCTTTAATGATTTTGTAGCCTAAAGCTTGGAAGGCATTCTTTTTAATGATCCAGAATTGTGGCTTTCCATTGCAAGGGGGAAGTTGAGGGAGCTGGGGTTAACTGGACCACTCTTTGGCTTCCTTTTTCCAGTTCCTGAGCGAGTCTGGGTGGTTCGCATGAAGCCAGGGGTGATTGAAGCTCTCATTTGCTGAAATGTGGTTAAATCAAAATAAGACATAAGTGGAAATCCAATCACAGTCTCTAAAAGAGGTCTAAAGAAAATTAAATGAAACAGTTGTTTCCTTTGTCAGCTTCCTAGATGAGGGTATTCTCTGTCGATGGAAGGAGACATATACAAGTACACCTTTATTTGAGAGATGTTTTAAACATGATGATGTTTAGGAAATCAGCCAGAGCTCTTTTCCACTGTTGCCCAAATAAGGTATTATTTTGTTTTTTGTTGTTTTAGTTTGGGTCACATTCTGTTGCCCAGGCTGGAGTATACAGTGGCAGGATCATGGCTTACCACAGCCTTGACCTCCTGGGCTTAGACAATTCTTTAGTCTCAGCCTCCCAAATAGCTGGGACTTTAGATGTGTGCCACCATGCCCAGCTAATTTCTTGGTTTTGTATAGAGACAAGATTTCGCTATGTTGCCCAGGCTGATCTCAAACTCCTGGCTTTAAGCAACCCTCCTGCCTTGGTTTCCCAAAGTGTAGGCGTTACAGGTGTGAGCCACTGCACTGGGCAAGATATTGTTTGTGGGAGAAACCTTATAGGTCTGGGGCCCCGAAGGACTGTGGGGGCAAGGAAGTGAGAAGAGGTTGGAAGGAGGTGGTGGATTGCAGGGATGGGGGCTGGGGCGAGGAAAACCACCTTATGAATGAGCAAGATTTGGTGTCTGCGTTCATAGGTTATTGTCTATACTGACATAGACAGTAGACATAGAACTTATTGTCTATACTGAAACAGTCATACACCAGAGGTAGATAGCGAGGACCTACTATGTGCTGTGTGAAAATTTAGAAACATGTTATTGGTATTCAAGGAGTTGATAATACATCGAGTTCAAAACTCTGGTAATTCGAGCATAATAGCAACAGTGCAATAGTGGGTTTAAAACAAAAGCAATTTACCTAAAGACATAGTTTCCTAGAAAACCATGACATTCGGGAAATACTAGAAAATTCGCCTTAGGTATTTACCTAGTGTTTAAAAAATTCTTGAATTTTTGAAGAGCCTTTTGACTTTCTTACTTCAAGATAGAAATGGTGGTAGACACTTGGCACTTAAACTCTCACCTGATGCATGAATTCTCATTCGATTGATACTTATACATTCTGATATCTTCTAGACATCCTAATAAACTCTCCTGAGGCTCATGCTCAGTTCTCTTCGGCTTGCTTTGTGTCATGACACACGGCGCATAATTGTGGGACATCATAGTTTTGTGTCATGGGATTTTGGGATCAGGCATACCCACGTGGGAATCTCAGCTCTGGTGTTAATTCTCTGATTTGGAACAAAACAATCTGTCTTTGCTTCAATTTCTGCTTCTCCATAATGGAGGTAAACGTTAAATGAGATCAACTATCTCAAGTACTTATCCCAGAACCTGGAATAGAGTTGGAACTCAGTAAACATTCTCTTATTAAGTGGAAGTGGTTAGTTGCTCAGAAGTCTAAACTTTAACATGGTAATTACTGTAAGCTGGGCGCGGTAGCTCATGCCTGTAATCCCAGAACTTTGGGAGGCTGAGGTGAGAGGATTGTCTGAGCCCAGGGGTTTGAGACCAGTCTGGCCAACTTGGTGAAACCTCGTCTCTATAATAAATTTAAAAAAAAATAACTGGATGTGGTGGTGTGTGCCTGTAGTCCCCAGCTACTAGGAAGGCTGAGGTGGAAGGATCACCTGAGCCCAGCAGATCGAGGCTGTGGTGGCCATAATTGTGCCACTGCACTCCAGCCTCTGACTCTAAATAAATAGATAAATAAATAAACAAATAAATGTAATTACTGCAATAAGAGAAGTCACTGTGATTTGAAAAGCTTCAATTTGCAGATTGACTCAGTACAAAAGATTTAAACTAGTATAAAATTTTTTATTTTTAAAACTTATTCAGAGAAAAACAAGTGTGAGCTTTGATGTTTACTCCAAGAGAGGTCATGTTGAATTTCATCAGGAAAGAACGTCCGTGTTTAGCGATGCCTCGAACCTTTGTCAGTAACACAGACAGCTTCAAATGTAAAGCTCTGCACTGTCTGTAGATCAATGGTTTCCACGCACTTGTCTTCCTTTGGTAGAAAAATCAATGTACTAATAAGGTCTGAAATGGCCTTGCTTAATGACAGGGAAGTTCATGAAACGCTGCCTCTCGTGCATTCTAAATAAAAGTACTATGGTGAGCAGTTCAGATCTGTGTTCCCTGAATGGCCTTTTCCAGTGTACTTAAACTGTAATCATTGATCACTCAAATTTATTGCCTTTTATCCTGGCTGACTTTCATGTGGGAAAAAAAAGTGCTAATTTGTTTTTCATCCTTTATTTGAAAATGTTATCTAGGCCAAAGTAGAATATTCTGCTTTCGAAAGCCATGAAAAATGAATGCTTGTGTAGGCAGTCTTTCTTCTCAAATAATACTGAGGTTAGCATCGTCTCAAAGGAAGGCGTTCTAATGAAGACGTGGAAGAATGAACAGGCCTTTCTTGAGGTGTCAGGAATTTTGTGAAATAGACTCTACTTACATCAGAAGAAATGATGGCTTCTCATCGTATTTTAATTCCCATAGAGGATTTTGTCACACATCTGTTTTCCCCACATATGCGAGTCATCCTGGGATCTAGGTGAGACTGTGGCTTTGAGCTCAGGAGGGAGGCAGCTTGATTTCATATATGTCTGTTGTGCTATTTAGTTTGCTTAACTAGCTGGTGATATAATTCTAAAGTGGAAAAAGGTCGTAGTGAGTCATAGTTTCCTGGAGACAGCGACCTGGGAGATTACATTTGGCTCTGCCACCCCCAACTTCTAGAAAAGAACTCTTTGGACTAGGGCATCAAGAACAGCATTTTGAGTTTATTTAAGGAACTGCACTCCCATTCCCGAAATGTGCATGGCCTGTGACACTCTACATAGCCTTTACAGACAGTGTCTTTACAGAGAGTGATAGTCTCTCTGAAGCCACCTTTGACATTGTCCCCAACGGGTCTCTTTCCTTTCTGAAAGTCCATTAGCCTGGGTAGCCTATACCATCAAATCTAGGACTTGCATTTTTTCTTTTTCTTTTTCTTTTTTTGAGTCAGAGTCTCACTCTGTTGACCAGGCTGTCGTGCAGTGGCATGATCACAGCTCACCACCCCCTTGACCCAGGCTCAAGCAGTCCTCCCTCCTCAGCCTCGGAGTAGCTGGGACCACAGGTGTACACACCACCACGCCCGGGCAATTTTTTGATTTTTTTGTAGAGACGAGGTCTCACTATGTTGCCCAGGCTGGTGTTGAACTCCTAGGCTCAAGCAATCCTCTTACTTCAGCCTCTCAAAGTGCTGGGATTGCAGGCGTGAGCCACCGCCCCCCGCCATATTTTTCTTTTTCATTACACATTGAATGGTAATTAGCCAACCCAGTGCTTGACATGAAGAGAAAGTATTTTCCTCTCTCATCTCACTGAAGCCTTCCGTTACCTTTGGGAGGGAAATAAGGCAGGTATTTCTAGTGACCTTTTTGCAGTTGAGGAAAATGGGTTCTGTAAAGACAACCGATGTGGTCACACCTCCTGACACTCTGGGCTCTACACTGTGCCTTGTGTACATCTTGTGTGCACGCCCTGTGACTCTGCCGTGTGTTTGCATGTTGCCTTCCAGTCAAGCCTGTGAACTCTTCAAAGACCCATTGCTAATCCATCTGTACCCCCGAGGGGAGCTGCCTGTGACATAAGCCACAGTGGTCCTTTTAGACATTTTTTTTTTTTCAAGTTGGAGTCTCCCTCTGTCACCCAGGCTGGAGCACAGTGGCACACTCACGGCCACCGCAGCCTCCACCTACTGGGCTCAGGCGATCCTTCCGCCTCAGCCTTCCAAGTAGCTGGAGCTACAAGCCCGCACTATCACGTCCGGCTCTTTTAGACTTTTGAGTAGTTACATTTTGAAAAGTATAAAGATGAATAGGTGAAGTTAATTTTAATAATTACTTTGATACAATATCCCCAACACTTTCTAATCTGGATATAAACTAACACAGAAGTAACTGAGACTTTTGACTTTCTTTTCCTGCTCGTACTAAGATTTTGGAATCTAGCGTATATTTTGGCCCTACTCAGACTAGCCATGGGTCAAGTGCACAGGGGGCTCATGGCTACACGTGGGGGCAGAGCTACCCTTAGGATTTCTCCACGGTGGAGTTGGGAGTCAGCCTCTGCTCTCTGACAGCAGAGGAGATGGAAATCATCATTAGTCCACATCAGGAGCCAGAAGCCTAAATAATTAAGAGGAGGCTTCTGGGGAAAAAAGCATGGCCGCTCTCTGTTTTCGAAAGGGTTTGCTGTTGCTGCTGTTGTTTGCTTACTTTGCCCAGTGGTTCATCATTCCCATGGAAAACCATAGAACTGACAAAGGGAACTCTGTCTTGCAGGTGTAGGACGCGCACATTTCCCTTATGATTCCTTTGTGTCCGTCTCTGAAATGTAGATCTGATCGTATATCCTCCTTGTTCAGAACTGTCTGGCTTTTCCTCACTGGTGCTTCCCATAGTTACCTGGCGTAAAAATTTACCTGGGAGATCAGTAAGAATCTGCATTCCAGGCCCTACTGGACATACAAAATCAAAACATCCAGCCCAGACACACGTATTATTATTTTTTCATGTTTATTTTTATTTTGAATCGGGGTCTCACTCTGTCGCCCAGGCTGGAGTACAATCCTTCTGCCTCAGCCTCTCGAGTATCTGGGATTACAGATGTGCACCACCATGCCTGGCTAAATTTTTTTTTTGTACTTTTTGTAGAGATGAGGCTTTGCTATGTTGCCCAGACTGCTCTAGAACTCTGGACTCAAGCAATCTTACTGTCTTGGCCTCCCAAAGTGCTGGGATTACTGGCGTCAGCCACCACCCCCAGCCAGACATGCCTATTTTTAGTAAGTACCCAGGTGCTTTTGATCGTCAAGCCAGTTTGGGAAACTGACCTTTGACTTAAAATCTTAATCCTTAGCGTGCCACATGGGGTCCTTTCTGACCTGGCCCCTGCCTGGACCCCCAGACCCATCCAGCGTTCGATTTTAGCAACAGAGAAGGACTAGTTAAACTCTACTTCTTCTCACCTGCCCCCTTCAGCCTGGAACGCTCTGCTCGCTTGCAACTGGCAGGAAACGTCTGATGTCCAAGGTCACTGCCATAGTACTTGCTGCTTACTCCACCATGGATGCTTCCTCTCCCCACTCTAGCTTCTTGACCTTCCCCCGCTGAGGCTCTGAACGGCACTGGCTCTCACAATCTGGTTGGTGTTGCCGGGGTCTCCTCACTGAGGCTGGGCCCGTGACTTTAGTCTGTTGTCTAAAGACACCAGCGAGGAGTCTGGCACAAGGAAATAGTTAATAAATATTTTGGTAATGAATGCTCGCTGGTACGAGTCATCATAGCATGTGCGTCTTTGTCATAGTGGTTTTCTTTCTTTCTTTCTTTTTTTTTTTTTTTTTGAGTCAGAGTCTCACTCCATTGCCCAGGCTGGAGTGCAATGGCGTGCTCACTGCCACCCCAGCACCGACCTGCTGGACTCTGGCTATCCTTTTGCCTCAGCCTTCCAAGTATCCAGAACTATAGGCATGTGCTACCCTGCCTGGCTAATTTTATTATTATTTAATGTAGAGACAAGGTCTCCCCAAGTTGCCCAGGCTGGTCTTGAACCCCTGAACTCAGGCAATCCTCTGCCTCGGCCTCCCAAAGTGCTGGGATGACAGGCTTGAGCCACTACACCTGGCCAGTGGTTTTCACATATCTCATCTAATCGTCAGCACAATCTTGCAAGGTGGGAATTCTCCTTTTAGAAGATGAAACTTGGAGAGGTTGAGTGACTTGGTCCACGTCACATGACTTGTTGTAGGTGACATTGTACCTCCAACCTGGGTCCATCCCAATCCCACCTAGTTTCTATGCAGAGTATAAAAAGAAGCATACATCTTGGGTTCAGGTTTCCAGTGAGGTGAAGAAATGGCCTTTGCTTATTTAGTTCATTGTTTAAAAAAAAAACAACCTCAAAGCCCACATGTATGTATTTTTTTTTCCTGCTCCAAATTTTTAGACTAAAAAGCATAGTTCACAAAATTTGCACCTGGTATTTTGCCATTCAAAAGCCACCAGGTTGTATAAATATTCATATGAGCAATGAGTATGCATATCATTCATGAAGCCAGTTAGAATCTCTTCGGATGGTTATTCTCTTTTTGTGCTTTTTGTTTTTTGAATTCAGGGTCTCACTCTGTCACCCAGGCTGGAGTGCAGTGGCATGATTATGGCACATTGAGCCTTAACCTCCTGGGCTCGGGCAACCCATCCACCTCAGCCTCCCAGGTAGCTGGGACTCCAGGCACGTGCCACCCTACCCAGCTAATTTTTTTGATTTTCTATAGAGACGAGGTTTCGCTATGTGGCCCAGAATGCTCTCAAACTCTTGGGCTCAGGCAGTCCTCCTGCCTTGGCCTCCCGAAGTGCTGGGACTATAGGCATGAGCCATGGCACTCAGCCTGGGGGTTATTCTCTTAAAGACATTTCAGTGGCCCTCCAGTCATTTGGAAAAATTTCTTATATCCTTTGGGTAGAGGTTCTAATGCATTTTAATAGAATGTCGGCTCCTTTGATATTATAAGGAAGATTTGACCATGGAAGAGCAGGAAACAACTGAGATGGTTTGTGATTCTTTAGACCTATTATGATACTGAAAGTTGCTAGATGACCGAGGTATCGCACCGCTGTAGCCGTTTTATGTCCGAGTGTTAGTCATTCAGTCACATATTAGAAAAGCAGCCTGGTCTGGATCAATGTTTCCATGAGATGTGTATCAGTCTGTGGTTTCCACACACATTTATTTTAAGCGTTAGGACTTCCCCTTATCCGGGCAATAACAAGAATTCCCTCCATTTCCTCTGTTTCTGGACAGTGCCACTGTATTTGGTAAGTATTAGTCAGCAGATTTTTATGGTTTAGAGGAACCATTTCAATTTTTTTTTTGTTCTAAATTAATTGCAGTAGTTTAAAAGCAACTCATTTTGTGTTCTTGTTGGATTATTGATGTTGATTCATTCTATGGTGGTGCTTTGGGAGGATAGAAATGAAATAATAGTCATTTAAAAAGACAGTAAATTTTAGCCCCATTAAAACAGTCATTATGATTATTTAGTAGGTCCTGACCTAGATTTAAATAATGGCCGCTTGGAGCTTCCTCAGAGATCACATTTTCCTGCCTCAAAGAGGTTGTGCTGTTTTGCGCAGCTATGTGGGAGTCTGGTAATAAGACTTTCTAATTCTATGAGGTAGATTTTTTTCTATACCATTAGAAACTGTAGCAACTAATACACAGATCATGCTAGCCAGGGAGTAAATTTACTATCTGGTTTATAGATAAATCCAAGACAAAGCAAAAATATTGAAGCAATAATTATTTTATGCAGATATCATTTTATTTAAAAAAAGTTTTCTCATCAGAATGCCTTTACCGAGGATAGACTTTATGTATTCCCTTAGCCTCATGAAATCTTTACAAAATGCTTACCCAACTATTGTCTAATTTGACGAAAAGTACCCAAAGGTATTAGGGATGGAAGTGTGAGTTTTTTGTTATTTCTATGATCATCATTATCAGAAATGTATCAACAACCAAAATGTCATGGAATTGTGACACAGCTGTCTTTTTTTAATACAACACCTATTTTGTATATTTTGAGATATTCACTTATCATGCAATTTACCACTTAAAGCGTACGATCCAGTGGGTTTGGTATATTCACAGAGTTTTGCAACCATCATTATAGTCAATTTTAGGTCATTTTCGTCACCCCAAAAAGAAAGCCCACACCCAATAGCAGCTATTTTCCCCTTCCCTGCTGCCTCCCCCAGGAACCCCAAATCTACTTTGTATCTCTGTAGATGAGTCTGTTTTGAACCTTCCACATGAATGGAATCATGGACTGTGTGGTCTTCTGTGAGTGGTATCTCATGGTAATTTTTTTTTTTTGAGTTGGAGTCTCACTCTGTCGCCCAGGCTGGAGTGCAGTGGCGCACGTTCATGGCCACCGCAGCCTTGACCTGGACTCAGGTGATCCTTCCACCTCAGCCTTCCGTGTAGCTGGAACCACAGGTGCGTGCCACCATGCCTTGTTAATTTTTTAAAATATTTATTGTAGAGATGAGGTCTAGTCCTTGCCCAGGCTGGTCTCGAACCCATGGGCTCCGGCAATCCTCTCGCCTCGGCCTCCCAAAGTGCTGGAATTACAGGCGTAAGCCACCGTGCCCAGCTATCTCATGGTACTTGAGTGGTTTCATTCACTGAGCTTCGCCCATGTCTTACATCAGTGCTTCATTCCTTCTTACGGCTAGGTGATATTCCATTCCATGGTGCTATGACATTTTGTGTATCTCTTCATTAGCTGACAGATATTCAGGCTGTTTCTACTTTTCAGCTGTCATGTAAACATTTGTGTCCAAATGTTTGGGTGGAAATCTGCTTTCCTGTCTCGATGTCGATGAAGGAGTGGGATTGCTGGGTTACGTGGTAACCCTATGTTTAGTCTTCCCGGAATGGCCAGACTGTTTTCCAAGATGGCTGCACCATGTGACTCCCCACCAGCAGCGTGGGAGCGTTCCGGTTTCTCCTCATTCTCCACAACACCGCTTTGATCTTTTTAGTGATACCCATCCTAATGCATGTGAAGTGGTATCTCATTGTGCTTTTTTATTCTCATCTCCCTGGCAGCTGCTGATATTAAGCAGTTTTTCATAGGCTATTGGCCATTTGTAAATCTTCTTGAGAGAAATCTCTGTTGAGAGCCTTTGTCTGTTTTGTAAGTTGGGTTTTTGTTTTTATTATCGAGTTGTAAGAGTTCTTTGCATATTCTATATGCAGGGTCCTTATCAGATGATGATTTCTAAATCTTTCTGCCATCCTGTCGGTTGTCTTTTCCCTTTCTTGGTGGCCCCAGCTGGCTCTCTGTCACTTACTCACCATTCAAGACATTCTGTCTTCCAGACTCTTCCTGTCCGAGTCAGCTGCTGTCCTTCTTTCTTTCTTTTCTTTTCTTTTCTTTTTTTTGAATTGGAGTCTCACTCTGTCTCCCAGTCTGGAGTGCAGTGGCACACTCATGGCCACCCCAGCATAAACCTGTTGGGGCTCTGGCGATCCTTCCGCCTCAGCCTTCCAAGGAGCGGGAAGTACAGGCGGGCGCTACCACGCCTGGCTAATTTTTTTTTTTTTTTTGTAGAGATAGGGTCTTGCCAAGTTGCCCAGGCTGGTCTCGAACCTGTGGACTCAGGCAATCCACTTGCCTCGGCCTTCCCAGAGTGATGACAGACTGAGCCACCGAGCCCGGCCCTGTCCCTCTTTCCGTAGCTTTCTGTCGTGTTCCTTTATCATAACACTGAACACAGGGTATTGCTATGGTCCATGTAAAAATGTGTTTTCCTTACAGAAGGAAATATGTCTTACAAATCTTTGTATCTCCAGTACGGAGGATACTGCCTCAGGCACAATGGAAGCTCAGTAATTGTTTGTTCAGCTAAACTAAAAGAAGCTTGATGCTGGAAAAAATAATCCAGGTCAAGACTGATCCCAGAAAGCTAAAACAACGGGTCTTAATAGACTACCAAGGAATCCAGGGGTGGGAGAGAAGCTGCAATCCCTTGTAGAGAAATAAGATTTCAATACAGTCCCTCTCAGAACTCTCTACTTCTTGGTTTAAATCCTGATAAAAGCAAGCAAGAGAATCGTTAAAACTGAGACCTGAGAAGGATGCCCATATTGTTTTGTGAACCTCTGATGAGATTTGAGATGCGTACTCTCAGCCACTTTTATTTCTTATTTGGCACTAAAGCAGTTTAAACACACACCCAGAAAACTAGCTGACGGCCCAAGATGATTGATTTATTTTCTCTTGTGGCAGCAAGATGTGCTAAAATTACTTCATCTTAAAAAACTTACTGGGATTCCTGAATGAGAAATACCCCCGCCCTCGATACTTTTTCTTTTTATGAAACAAAAATAGCTCCATATTTTGGGGGAGAGAGAGTTTGGCAGACACGCTGATTATAATACTGTATTGGAAAACATTTACTTTGATTGACTCAAAACCAGATGCTGTTCATGGTAGTTAAAAGCCTACAATGATGTGTTCACTGTGGTATTCACCACCCTTCTGTGAGGTTGAAAGTAAGGTCCCCCAATCTAGGAGACACTTGAGAAACACATCCCTGTCTCCCCCCAGGGCTGTCTGGAGGGGACCCCAGGAGGGTCTTTTTTGCCACGAGATAAGCCTGGCACAGTACGGTGCTCAAACAATATTGGATGGGAAGAAGGAGGTGTGGGAAGTATTTGATTGATTAGTCAGACTGACTGACAGGTCCTGTGGGGTCCCACTTACTAGCGGAGGCCCTTTGGTAAAGTAGTTAATCTTCTTAAGCTCTAATTTATCCTTTGTAAAATGGGGGATAATACTAGTCCCTACTTCATGAGGGTGGAAAATAGATTGGATTATTGGATTGTTATTAGCTATGATTACATTGAGCAAATGTCCTGACTCCCCATTAAGAGCTTCACCGCCCTGCTGTCCATGAGCTTGATTAAATACGGTCAAGTTCATGCATACGTTTTGGCCACACGGTCCCCTAGAAGAGGAACAGGAGGGAGAACTGGAAAGGGGTGTTATTTGTGTCTCCATTTCTACTAACTCCACTGGATCAGAGTCAGTCTTCCCTCTCAGGGCATAAGCACTGACACCCGGGAAGATGAACTAAAGCTGTTTCCAGTGTGATATTCTTGTCTTTGGAGGTGAGCCCTAGATTTAGAACAAAAACAACCCAGTCGTTATTAGTTACCGTATCTCATTTTCCAAAACACACATGTTTCTTTGTTATAATCATTTTCAGATATGCATGCCACGGTTTTGTTTTTGTGCTTCTGCTCAAACATGGCATGACTGACCTTCGTGTCCCTAATACTTGCAGACAGAGGATTCTTTCAGGATCATATGTGTCAGTAAAGGTGTTGGTTTGAACAGTGTGTACAAAAAGCCAAGGGCAGGGGCCGTGATGCTGCAAGCAGGACAACAAAGGTGATCTGAGGACTGCCCTGTCATGAATGGAGTACTTGGATATAAAAGCAAGTTATTTTTAGGCACGGCATCCCTACAATCCCCGAAGCTCTGCGTTTTACAAGCTAGAAGTTTATGCACTAAATAAAAATGACCAGATGTCAGTCTCTGTGTGTGCCAGCTGGCAAATGCGCAGTGGTTTAGTGTCTGGAAGAAGTGATGCTGGTTTCTTTGCCAGTCAGACTCAAAAGCGATAGTTGAGGTCAAATGCTGTTGCAAAAATTACAGTGTTCTCAGCGACCCAGAGATGTCACATGTTATGAATGGTTGCCCGAAATGCTTTCATTTTTTTCCCCTCATGACTCCATGCGTGTTTGTGGCATTACCAGTGGAACCCATGTTTCTATTCTGATTTGTGAAATTCCCTCCTGAGGCTCATCTTGTTCTGTTAAAGGGTCAGCAGATGCCTTATTTACAGAACCAAGCCGAACACGATGTTTCGGTGAAGGTCCAACACAGGACTAACTGCATAATGGGATTCGTGCCTTGTAGCTGGCTCAGCACAGTGCGCCTCAGTCTTTTTTTCACACAGTCCTCAAATGGGTTCTCTTCTCTCCACAGAAATCCGAGCTCAGCTGGTAGAACAACAGAAATGCCTGGAACAGCAGACGGAGATGCGCGTTCAGCTGCTGCAGGACCTGCAAGATTTCTTCCGAAAGAAGGCTGAAATTGAGACGGAATATTCTCGGAACCTAGAGAAGTTGGCAGAGAGGTTCATGGCCAAAACCAGAAGCACTAAAGATCACCAACAGTACAAGTAAGACACCTGACAGCCTAGATGACGTCTTGCTTTTCGCGTCCTTACTGGTTTTCAATGTCTCCGTTTCTGTCTGAGAAGTGAATGGTGGGCATATTCTCACAAATCAAAGCAACCCTCTCATTGATGATGCAGGGGCATCAGCTTATCACTTTAAACCGATAGCACTCTCTTCACATGCTTCTCTTTCCAGTGCATGTGGATGCCTTTATGAACAAGAAGAGAAGGTGTGCGTTTGTAAGATTCTTGATTATGGTAACTGGGAGTGACCATCTGCCACAGGTCAGGTGGGTTTAAAATAACTGCTTCTTGGACCAAAATCCCCGGGATTGCTGTGGTGATTTTATGTGAAAATAAGCAACGAGGTAGCTTGGGTTAATGTCCCATCTCCCTGCCTGCCACGTTTGTGGCCATTGCAGTTGAGACAGATTTAAAGCAGGATTTCTAGTAAAGTGCTGGGAATGAACATCATTAAACCTTTTTTTATTTTTTATTTTTGAGTCGGGGTCTTACTCTGTCATGATCACGGATCACTGAAGCCTCAGCCGCCTGGGCTCAGGCAAGCCTTCTGTCCCAGCCTCCCGAGTAGCTGGGGTGACAAGGGCCACAACGGCTGACTTTACTTTTTAAATTATTATTATTTTTTTGTAGACACGAGGTTGATGTGCTGCCCAGGCTGGTCTCAAGTTTCTGGGCTCAAGTAATCCTTCTGCCTTGGTGTCCCAGAGTGCTGGCATTACAGATGTGAGCCACCGCATCTGACCTGAGCCTTGTATTAGTTGTAATTTATTTGTTTAAAAATACACATAGGGACCGGGCTTGGTGGCTCAGGCAATCCACACGCCTCGGCCTCCCAAAGTGCTGGGATGACAGGCTGAGCCACCAAGCCCGGTCCCTATGTGTAGTTCAAGACCAGCCCAGGCAACTTGGGGAGACCTCGTCTCTACAATAAGCCAAAAATTAGCTGGGCGTGGTAGCACACACCTGTGGTTCTGGCTCCCTGGAAGGCTGAGGCAGAAGGATTGCCTGTGCCCAGCAGGTCGAGGTTGCGGTGGCTGTGAGTGTACCACTGCACTCTAGCCTGGGCAATGGAGTGAGACTCCCACTCAAAAAATAAAAATAATAAATAAATAAATATGCATGTAGGATGTTGTGATTATGACATTTACCATATAATTTGAATCCTGGAGACAGGAAGAGACAAGTAAGCAATGTTGCAACTGGAGTCAGCTGGGGGTGGCCTGGGCCAACCTGATGAAATCCCTTCTATCGTTGGGGAGGGGGTGGAGAGGTAAGGTCCTGGAAGAAATGATGTCTACACAGAGAACTGAGGACTAGTTGGTCAGTGAGGGGGGGCAGGGAAGACATTCCAGGCAGGGAGCATCATGGCAAGGGCCCAGCGGGGAAGAGGGTTGTGAGGCAGGTCTGCAGAACAGAAGAAGACAGACCCACGGGAGTGAGGGGCCAGGCGGCAAACTGCAAGACTGAGGTGCAGGGCAGGGAGACCTGAAGGTCTTTCTGGGCAGCGTGGACATTACCCCAAAGGCTCAAGAAGCCTTTAGAAAGTATTGAGTAGAAGGGTGGCCCACCCCACCTGCATTTTATTTTCTGGAGACAGGGTACTGCTCTGTCGCCCAGGCTGGAGTGGAGTGGCATGATCAGAGCTCACCACAGCCTCAAACTCTTGGGTTCAAATGATCCGCCCACCTCAGCCTCCAGAGTAGCTGGGACTACAGGTGTGCATCACCACGCCCGGCTAATTTTTTGTATTTTTGGCAGAGACGAGGTCTTGTTATGATGCCCGGGCTGGTCTTGAACTCCTGGGCTCAGGCAATCCTCCTGCCTCAGCCTCCCAAAGTGCCGGGACTACAGGCATGACCATCCAGCTCTCCACCTGCATTTGAAGGTGATGACAAAGACCGCAGACTGGCTTATGGACCGGAGGAGGAGAGGGAGGAAGGCCACCTGGGTGCGTGCCCTGAGACGATATGATCTAGGGACACCGTAGGGAGAAAGCAGGCCTGCTTGGGGACAGGAAACAGGCAGTGCAGACCTGCGTTTCTGGAAACACAGCTAGCCAGATCATCTGAACGCCATGCCTGCCAGAACGGAAATCCTCAGTGATAATTGTGTCCGCCCTCTGGTCCCCACGTGGGGATGAGGGACGAGGTCTGTGCCAGGTGAAGCTGTGGCATTGTGTCCCGGGAGCAGCGGTCCTGTTCCTTCAGTGAAAGGGCAGAGCCCAAGACTGTCTTCCACCCGCTCAGGGGTCAGGGAGGCCGGTCTGCTCGGCCTGTGCTCCCAGCACACCTTTGCCTTCCCCCTTGGCCTTGCAAGTTTGTTCATCACGCATCCACCATGACCTTGGATTCAACAGGAAAAGTAGGAGAGCACCTGGCCAGGTGTGGTGGCTCACACCTATAATCCCAGTACTCTGGGAGGCCAAAGCGGGAGGATTACTTGAGTCCAGGAGTTCAAAACCAGCCTGGGTGACATAGCAAGGCCTCATCTTGACAAAAAAATCTACAAATTAGCCAGATATGGTGGTGAGTACCAGGAGGCTGAAGCGGGAGGATCACCTGAGCCCAGGAGGTCAAGGCTGCGGTGAGCTGTGATCGTGCCAGCCTGAGTGACAGAGTGAGACCTCAACGCCAAAAAAAAAAAAAAGTAAATAACATAAAAAAGAAAAGTCCCTGGGGTACTTTTGCAGAAGGAAGCAGAATACTTCTCTGGATAAGGAACATCTTTCTCTCTCTCTCCCGCTCTGTGGATGACTTTGACCTTTCCTGTTGGTCTAGCACAGAAATAAATTGTAATGACGATCCCCAGGGTGAACACATGCCACAGGCACTCGGCAAAGTCGAGCTGGATGGCAGAGACCCGAGCCAGTACTGCACATGGGCATAGGAACCGTTCCTTCTGGAAAGCAGGTGTGGGTGAGCCAGCCAACCGGCAGTCCGTCTTTCTGAGTATCTTCTCTGTGCTTTGCACTGGCAGTTGGTGGCTGTGGAAATACAAATGGGCCCATGCTCCTACGTCTGGTCCCACCCATAGATGATGTCCACTTTTTGTTTCTCCTGGATCTCCTGGTGGGTTTGGTAGTTTTCATCGAAAGTAAGCCATTTGAAATTTTCTTCTTCTTTTTTTAAGGTTTTTATTTATTTTTTATTTTTATTTTTTATTGTAGAGATGAGGTCTTGCCAAGTTGAGGGGCTTGGTCTCGAACCCGCAGGCTCAGGCAGTCCACTTGCCACGGCCTCCCACAGTGCTGGGATGACAGGCTGAGCCATCGAGCCCGGCCTGAAATCTTCTTTGACTTGAGTAAGTTATTGAGCATGAGACTGAGGATACGTGGATGCCAAGGGTGGACAGGATCGACCAGGCCCAGGGAAAGCTCAAAGAGAGGCTTTATTCGTCAGCTGGGTTTGAGCGCTGGGTCAAGGCTGTGGTGGGCCTCGATTGTACCACTGTGCTTCAGCCTGGGCAACAGAGACTCTGACTCAAATAATAATAACAACAACAAAAGTAAATAATAAGTCAAAATGAAAAAAAAAAGAAGTTTACCTGCTGCAGACTCTCTCCCCCCAAAATATATGGAGCTATTTTTGTTTCATAAAAAGAAAAATATTGAGGACGCAAGGGTATTTCTCATTCAGGAATCCCAGTAAGTCTCTTAAGATGAAGTAATTTTAGCACATCTTGCTGCCACAAGGGAAAATGAATCAATTATCTTAGGCTGTCAACTAGTTTTGTATGCGTGTGTGTGTGTGCATGCATCTGTGTGTGTGTGTATGTGTGTGTGTGTTTAAACTGCTTTAGTGCCAAATAGGAAATAAAAGAGGCTGAGAATACAAATCTCAAATCTCATCAGAGGTTCACAAAACGATATGGGCCTGGGTTTGAACACTGGCTCCACTGTGTGACTTTGGTCAAGTGACTTAACTCCTCTGAGCCTCATGAAATGAGGTTTTATGAGCATTAAGTGAGAAACATGACAAGGCCCTTGGCATGACTGGTAGCTGGCCTGGGATATGCAACCAATGCCCCTTCCTCTCTTTACCAAACAAATGTGAGAGCTTTCACGTGTTGATGTCTCCCGTCATTGACGCCGCCTTCTGGGGTGCCACTCTGCTTCAGCGTTGTGATGTTTGTTGGAACAGTCCTTGGCCTGAATTTGCTACTGCATGGCAGAAGCCCCACAGCATGATGCAGCCCTGGACGCTCTCTCCGACGCTAGCTTTGGTCTTTACCAAGCCACCGTGCCTTGCCAAGCTTCTCTTCTCTCATGGATGGAAACAACATAGAGAATCTCCGCCTTAAATGCGAGAGGTGAGGAGGAAGTTGAGTGAATGTCTGCGAAGCCCTGAGACCAGCCCCTGGAGAAAGTAGCCAAGTTCATAAGCACGTCCATAGACCCGAGGTGATACCATAAGCATTTCAAAATGTCTATTTACTCAAACACTCCTCGTCATAATCTTACACATGCTGTTACTTTCCCCATTTAACAAAGTAATTGAGGCAGAGAGAGCTTCAGATCATTAGCCCAAGAGCACATTGCAGGCGAGTGGGAATTCTGGGAGATGAACCAACACTGCAGAGCCCTGGCATCTGCCGTCTTGGCCTTTGTCCTGATTCCCACAGTAGATGCCCACCAACTGATAACTGCTTTTATTATTATTATTGATATTACTATTATTGTCATTATTGATATTACTGCTATTATGAAGGCAACAATAATAATGTGTTTGTGAAATGAAGTAACACTTAAATACTTATGATGGGGCAGGGCACCAAGGATTGAAAGCACGACACGTTTTCAAAGAATTTAAGTGAATGTGTATAGAAGTAAGGTAACGGTTACCTCTGGGGCCAAGGAGTTGGAGACTGTCAGTAGAACATTAACTGCCGTGGCGCCACGTCCCCTTGCCTGATGGCTTTGAGAGGAAAAGGGGCTCCCTGGGTGGAGGGTATAATTCTTGGTGTGCTGAGGGGCAAGGGGGAGGTGCTCTCATGGGCGCAGGTTCCAGGGTCTTAGATCAGGGCTTTCTTCCCCTGTGCCCTTTTCTGCTTCCACCCCCTGCTTCCTTTTTCTTCTAGAGAGGGTTTTGATTTGATGCAGCATTAATGAATCTGAGAGACTTTTTTTATTTTTAGAGTCTCACTCTGTTGCCCAGGCTGGAGTGCAGTGGTGCAATCATAGCTCACTGCAGCCTCCAACTCCTGGGTTCAAGCGATCCTCATGCTTCAGCCTCCTAAGTACCTGGGACTACAGGTGTGCACCACACCTGGCTAATTTGTATTTATTTTATCTGTAGAGACAGTGTCTTACTATGTTTCCCAGGCTAGTCTTGAACTTGGGATCTCAAGCGATCCTTCCTCTTTGGCCTTTCAAAGTGCTGAGATTACAAGCATGAGCCATTGAGCCTGGTCCTGAATCTAAGACTTCTAATATCAAGAAGATTCAACTTAATTGTGTCTTTTTTTTTTTTTTTTTTGAGTCATAATCTCACTCTGTCACCCAGGCTGGAGTGCAGTAGCAAGCTCACGGCCACCCCAGCATCAACCTGCTGGGCTCAGGTGATCCTTCTGCCTCAGTCTTCCAAATAGCTGGAACCACAGGCATGTGCCACTACACCCAGCTAATTTTTTTTTGATTGATTGTAGAGTCGAGGTCTCACCAAGTTGCCCAGGCTGGTCTCAAACCCCTGGTCTCAGACACTCTTCTTGCCTCGGCCTCCCAAAGCGCTGGGATGACAGGCATGAGCCACTGCGCCTGTTCCTGAATCTAAGAGACTTCTAATGTCAGAAAGATTCAACTTAATCATGTCTTTTTTTAACGTAATTAATATTCAGGGTGATAAATGATCATGAATGTTAGAATAATATGTCTGATTAAATGTGCTTGTGTCCCTGTGTTAGGATGAATATTCTGTGCAACTTTGCCATGTTACAGTTAGTTTCTTCTTTTTATTTTTTTATTTCAAAGTTATGGGGTACAAGATTGGGTACAAAAGTGGGTTAGGTACAGATGAGGTTTTGGGCCTCCCCTTGGACCTCACTTCACCTGGATTGGGATCAGACACCCTTATGGATGTTATATGAAGTTCATTTTTAGTGAAAGAGAACCAAAGTTTAAAAAAAAATAAACATTGTAGTTGAATTTCTTTAAAGCAGCAATGTCCCAGTTGCTCCCTGTTTTGTATAGAGTTTTTCTGTAAGATTTCTAAAAAGTCCTCTTCTGTGGTTCATACTCACTTTTAGCTTTATGACCTAGAATAAAGCAGGGAGCAGTTGCAAATCCGACATCATTTAGTGGTTCTCAGCAGGGCACACGGCAAGTCATAAACCCACAAACTTCTTGGTTCCCTTCATAAGTCTTGAGCCAACGCGTTAAAGTTCCGATTCCCAGGAAGACTTGACGGGAGGCTGGAAGTTCTGTGCCCGGGGATTAATAAATAACCGTCCAGTTTGTGTTCCATGGGCAGCGTCACTAGCCAAACTGCTTTTCCAGCCGCGGCGGAGTGAACATTGAAAGCGGACTTTGTATGCAGTGGAAACCGCAGGCTGCCTGAAACAGCAGTCGATAGATTTTTATGTAAACATCAATCGCCTTCTTCCATGGGTGTGGAAAGCCAAGGCTTGCATGCACGTCAGGGTCCCGGGCCCTCATCGGGGCACAGGTCTTTGCTTCTGCTCTGCCTCCAAGCCTGGGAGATTGCTGGCCCTGGGCCATCCACGGGCTGGAAGGTCACGCTGCTGCCTGTCGAGGGCCCTGGCTTGACACGTGCCCAGAACGGCGGCAGTGTTCGTCTGCTGGGCCCCCTTTCTGCCCTGGTGACATCGCCCACCCGAGGGGGGCCGCTTGGCGATGGACGGTAACCCTGTCTCTCTTGGCTTCCCAGGAAAGACCAGAACCTGCTGTCTCCGGTGAACTGTTGGTACCTGCTTCTCAACCAGGTGAGGAGGGAGAGCAAGGACCACGCCACCCTGAGTGACATCTACCTGAACAACGTGATCATGCGCTTTATGCAGATCAGCGAGGACTCCACCCGGATGTTTAAAAAGGTACTACCGCCGCGCATCCAGGACTGAGGACAGGGTCTGGAGAGGGATGTGGATGAGTGAGTCTTTCTTTTTTTCTTTTTGAGTTGGAGTCTCACTGTCTCTGTCTCCCAGGCTGGAGTGCCACTCACAGCCATCCCAGCGTCGGCCTGCTGGGCTCTGGCGATCCTTCCGCCTCAGCTTTCCAAACAGCTGGAACCACAGGCACACGCCACCACACCTGGATAAATTTTTTATTTATTGCAGAGATGAGGTCTCGCCAAGTTGCCCAGGCTGGTCTCGAACCTGTGGGCTCAGGCAATCCTCTCGCCTCGGCCGCAGCTTCTGATTTTCATGACTAGTCTCAGCCAATTGTCAGCTGGATTTTTTTTTTTTTTTGTCATTTGGACATTTTTATTGAGAACAATAACAAAATTGGGCCATTTCCTGCACAGCAGACACAGCTACTTGCCCAATAAGGCTGGCTTTGTTTGTATGCTTGTAGGATGTGGCTTTCCCTCCCCTGCAACTTTGACTGGTACCAGACTACTCCTCATTAAGGAATTCTCAGTTTCAGAAAGTGAGAAAGAAGACCACCCTGTTGATTAATGACATATTGATTTTTTTTTACAGTTGTCTTTTTTAAAAATATTTTTAATTTTAAAATTGTGGGGTACAGTTAAGGGTTAGGTATACAAATATGCATTGTGCAGATACCCTTGTTGATGAGGTGTGCCCCCCCATCCCCAGACAGATATCGACTACTGTTAATCCCACCTCCCTTCCCCTCCCTGCCCCCGCCATAGTTTCCCGCCACTGTCAATCCTTTTCTTGTAGTATTACGATAGTTGTTCAATGTCCACTTATGAGTGAGAACATGTGATACTCAGATCTTTGTTTCTGTGAGTGATCACTCCATATTAAAAACTCTAATTCCATCCAGGTTGCTGCAAAATTCATGATTTTGTTCTTTTTT
>CAUYQG010086481.1:0-10395 GCA_963574415.1 Tarsius wallacei
TTCTCCCTGTTTTTCCTTTTCCCTAGAATTCAGGAAAACTTAATTGTTCCTAACTCACTATTCAATACCAAGCTTCAGCTCCACATAGAGACCCCTAGTTCCTGAGCGCTCTGCCAGTGTTTTATAACACTCCTATAACCCCTACGGCATTCTGAGCATAGCTCTGTAATAAGTGATTAGCTCAGTTTAAATACTCACCAACTTGCCTGTCTCTACCCCTCTGGTGAACACTGACTGGGTACCTAGAACATATGTTTTTTGCTTGACCTTATCCCTCAGTGTCTGGCATTGTAGATCGTCAATAAATGTTTGTCAAATGACTAGATGCTGCTACTCAGTCTCAGTTTTCCCTAAGGCAATAATAATTGATTTTATACCAACTTCCCTAAAGAAGTTCACTATCATAATCATTAAAATAAGGTTAAATTATATTCGATATAATTTTAAGTATTAATTCAATTTGGGCCACTTATGATCATCTGGTTATTAGGAAACTAGGTTGTAATTCATGTTTGCAATCCTTTGGGGCTTTAACATACTGTAATTCTATTCATTCCTATAGAAACACCATAGGGTTGACACACACAAAATCCTGCTCACCCAGCTGCCAGGAGTACTGTGCTGCCCGCTTAGCCTGATGCCTCCTCTTCCCTTTCCCTTCCTGCTCAGCAGCTTATGGGAGGTGTGCAGGACTGTTCCACAGTGTGCATTTGATTAGAGCAAACCAATTACTTCTTTCCTCTTGAGACTGTTGTGACACATCTCATGGAACCAAACCTTTCAGTGATTTATTCTTGAGAACTTTTGAGAACTTGCTGCATCTGCTTTTCCTTCTTTCTTTCCTTTGTTTTTTGTTTTTGTTTTTGTTTTATTTTGGTCACAAAAACCAGGAGGCTTTTATAAATGTTTATTTTATTTTATTTTATTTTATTTTTATTTTTATTTTTATTTTTTTTGAGTTGGAGTCTCACTCTGTCGCCCAGACTGGAGTGCAGTGGCCGCTCCCGGCCACCACAGCCTCGACCTGCTGGGCTCTGGCGATCCTTCCGCCTCAGCCTTCCGAGTAGCTGGAATTACAGGCACGCGCTACCATGCCCAGCTGATTTTTTGATTTATTGTAGAGATGAGGTCTCGCTTGCCCAGGCAGGCCTTGAACCCGCGGGCTCAGGCAATCCACTCACCTCAGCCTCCCAAAGGCGTAGGATTACAGGCTGAGCCACTGAGCCCGGCTATTTTATTTTTTAAAAAATACTCATAAGCTACTTAAATATCATTATCATTATCCATACGTAGTAAACTAGGAAGTGATACTTATGTTTACCAGAGACCATTTTTGCTGTATGTGAATTCCATTTATGTTTTTAATTTTATTTTTATTTTACAAATAATAATTCTATCATTTATGGGGAGAGTAATGTATGATGCTTTGACATACGTTTATAATGTGCAACGATTAAATCAGTCATTTTTTTTTAACCTGAGAGATTAAGATTATGTAATGTTGACAGGAGACTCAAGATTATCAGAAAGAACAAAATAATTGAAGAAATAAGCACCATCAAACTGCAGGGACATTTTTCATGAATGCTCTGTCCTTCTATAAAAATGTCAGTATAACAGGGCAATTCACAATGTGAAAAGGGAGTAATAAAATATTGTCTTTCCCCTCCCCATCAGATAGAACATTCTAACACAAAGGCTGCCCCTATTCCCTTCCAGAGATGAACAAAGGGTTAAAATTCTAACATTCAGAAGTGCAATCAAATAGAGAACTAAAAACATGGCTTCATCTTCAGGGCTGTCTCAGTTCTGGTGGAAGCAGAAGGGCTTCCAGAATAAACAAACATTACCGCTAGAGACTTCCCCATTAGCAGGGACTTGGGAAGGCAGCAGGGAGCATGGAAGGGTGGGATACAGGCATTTGTTTTTACAAAAAAAGAAGAAAGCTGGAAGACTGAGAAGATGTCAAAGAGGCCCCAAAAGGCTGGGCCAAACCCCTAGTAGCAAGCAGTTTAGGATGCCCTGACCCGAGAAAGTGCAGGAACCCACCCTCTAGATGATCCTGAACATCAGAAAACCTTCTCTTACCTAAAGGAAGTTATTCAGTTTTCTCATGAATTAACCAAATTTCTTCCAAATGTTACTGGAAGAAAAAAGTCAACAGCAACTACAAAAAACATGTTAATTGTTAAAATTGCACCCAATAAAGTGTTGTTATCTACAAAGTGTCATAACTATTCATCCTTCCTTTAAAAAGTTTTTTTTCTAAAGTTTAACATGGAAAAATTAGGCTTTTAAGAAATAATAGCCACAAAAAATTCAAAGTAACAGGAGCTACAAGTTGTAAAATTTTCATGTTCTTAAAAGCTAAAAAAGCAAATCTTCATCATACAGTTTGTAAAACATACATAGCAAACTACTGAGCTAAAAGTATAATTTCTTTTTTTTTTTTGAGTTGGAGTCTCACTCTGTCTCCCAGACTGGAGTGCAGTGGCACGCTCCAGGCCACTGCAGCCTCGACCTGCTGGGCTCTAGCGATCCTTCCGCCTCAGCCTTCCAAGTAGCCGGAATTACAAGCGCGCGCTACCACGCCCGGCTAATTTTTTGATTTATTGTAGAGATGAGGTCTCGCCAAATTGCCCAGGCGGGTCTCGAACCCACGGGCTCAGGCAATCCACTCACCTCAGCCTCCTAAAGCGCGGGATTACAGGCTGAGCCACCAAGCACGGCTTTAAAAGTATAATTTCAACAAATAAAATTGAAAATTAAAAAGAGATGAAATTCATTTAACAGCAACGTATATTAACGGATCCACTCCACAAGGGCTGGGCTGCTCTGTTTTGTTCCAACATCTAGAACGACATCAGTGACAAGTGGGCAGACAGATAACTCTCTGGTGAGTGAATGAACAATTTAATTAGTACACTGCTGTTTCTACCAGGACCAAATGCACAAGACACACACACACACACACACACACCCCACACACACTTAGGAAGACTCAGTCTCTGGCCACAGTGCCTGTTCCCTAGATAGAACCCCAGCTGTGGCAGGACTTGACAGCTGGGGCTGGGGTGCTGGGGCCCCTGAGGGCTGATGCTGCTCCCCTCATGTGCAGCAGAGGTAACCAGCTGAGAAGGATAGAAACACATGGTCTGGGCCAGCGCATGCCAGGAACCAGAGGAGATGGTGTCCACGCAGCCCAAGAGGGAAAGACCTGACCTCACCACATAACTCACAGCAGTCTCCAACTCCCAGGTCTCCTTGGGAAAGCTTTCTGCTAGAATCTCCTCTGCATTCACGCAGCGTGAGAATTTCATCATTTTTCACCATCCATATCTTGCTTGTGTTTTTTATACGCGACAGGGCCAAGGATGAGGTCACAGAAACTGGGGTCATCTCATTGATGATGACAAAGAAGCAGGGTGCATTTGCTCACACGAGTGCTTTTCCCACACAAAGCAGTTGAAGTTCCTCTGCTTTTGAGGAATCACTTTTGATATAAAATGAAGAGTTCTGTTTGGCCTCAAGGAGTCAGAATGATAAACTTGGCAAAACAAATAACGGGGAACTGAGAATCAGGCTCAGATTCAAGTAATGGCCCTGGAAGATGGACCCTGGTGGTTCCAAACATTCTCTTCACTTAGCTCACGTGCCTCTCTGACATCTGAGCTTAGAAGATAGCCCACGGGTACCCCTGACGTGTCATTTCCCCTGACGTGAGTAAGGCTCTCACCCTCCCACTCTGGCTAGCTCCTTGATGGGACATTAGCTAGAAACAGTCATGTCACCACCTCCAGGGTCACCTTCACACAGGGCCAAATCCAAAACAAGAATCCCTGGGTGGCTCAGAGAAGAACCTGTCCCCACCAGAGAAGATGGTCCCAGCATCAGCTTTATAGATAGAGTCTCATGGGAAGGGATGGAGGAAAAGCATTTCCTCAAAGAACAAACATGACAACAGCTGAGTCTTAAAGGGACCCTTATCAAGCCTGGGAGGAAACGCACACAAGGAGGCCAGGGTGTGTAAACATTGGATGTTCTCTCATCATGGGACCCCAACCACACAACAGCAGCCAGCACCCAACAGAGGTTTTCAGCTGCCACATGTGAGACATATTCCAAGGACAGTCATTTCTGTCCCCACCACTCACTTAGAAAACAGAAAGCGGAACAATTCTGCATTGAGGGAGTCAAGTCTTTCCACCACCAACAGCCAAGTGTGCCCCATCCAAATAAACAGCTGCCGCAGCCCTCTCCCTACCCCCTGCCCTCAGCGCTGCCCTGCAGTCTCTCCTGTTCCTCCATCCTGAGCTCCATTATGTAATACTGTTCTTGGCTTACACTGCACTCTGCTGTGAAAGCACTTTGCTCACACTCACTAATTAATCCTCTACCCTACAGCTCCTGAGTCTCTGGAGTCTCCGTCAATAAATAAATGTCATTGGCGTCCACAGAGTTTGTGTCCCGCTGGGAAGGGTTTCAGAGCAACGGACACACCACTGCCAACCATGCTGTGGCCTGGATGCACATGATGACTCCTGCCCGTCACTCTGTGGCCTGAATCGACACGACACCCCCTGTCTACTGGTCCCATCTGGCTTCAGTTGGGAGGACATAACCTGCTCCACAGAGGGGCAGGGGACACGATGCCCTCATGCCAGGACAGCAGCAGGGAGGTGGGTAGCAGGACTTGCCAGGATCTGTTTGCATGTGGACTCCAGGAGTGAGGCAGTTGATAGGAGGAAGGTGCATATCATCATTAGTTTTTCACTGGGTGGACACATAAGTGCTCACCCTCCAAGTATGGGCAGTGGCTTCAGTACCTGTGCATCCTGACCACAGAGGGATGGGAGGCGGAGAGGACATGGTACACAACTATTTCCCACAAACTACATCCCTTTGAGCCTCTGGCAAGCTGAGGACTCTTACATCCACCCTTCACTGCCTCTCCTCTGAGCCCCATGCCTCAACACAGCTTCCACACAGAGAGAACCTTGCAGGCTCTGAAGACGCCCTCTGCCAAGTGCCAGCTCCCTCCCCAGACAGGGCCCCTCAGTGGGCAAACAGAGGACTAACCATCGTGGACCCTAGCCCAGCAGCTTCCCGGCCCAGCCATGCACCCCTGTGGGCCAGGCTGGCATCTGCCTAGGGAGGGGCTCAAATGTAGCCTTTGGGGACCACTCGATAAAGACTGGACGATCTGACATCCACAGAGCAGTATGACTGACCAGACTTCTGGCTCTGGGTCTTTTGTCTTGAGTCATTCCATATGGCTGCTCAATAAATATACTCAATATCAGCCGGGCTCGGTGGCTCAGCCTGTAATCCCGCGCCTTGGGAGGCTGAGGTGAGTGGATTGCCTGAGTCTGTGGGTTCCAGACCTGCCTGGGCAACTCACTTTCTAGAATCATTAGAAAGAGAGACCATAAATACAATAAATCAAAAAAAATTAGCCGGGCATGGTGGCTCACAACTGTAGTTCCAACCACTCGGAAGGCTGACGCGGAAGGATCGCTGGAACCCAGCAAGCCGAGGCTGCGGTGGCTGGGAGCGGCCATTGCACTCCAGTCTGGGCGACAGAGTGAGACTCCAACTCAAAAACAAAACAACCAAAAAAAAAAAAATTATGGATATATATATATATATATATATATATATATATATGCCCAATATCACAAAATAAAAAGAGTATTCACACACAAAAATCACTATGAACTTCTAAGCCCAAACATGGAATTTCAGTGTGTGTACGTTCATATTTCACATTATTTATACTAAATGTCATTTACGATTACTAGATTACTACTATACAGTTTGTGGTTTGATAATTTTTAAACATGCTTCATTTTTTTCCTGTATTTATGGTCTCTCTTTCTAATGATTCTAGAAAGTGAGTTGCCCATTTCTCTTTAATGAGAAGAAATAGATTGCTATAATGGATTTGTTTTCCTTTATAAATGATGTTTTTGTAACTATGTCTCTATGATCAGCATGTGTTGTAATTCAGCCACTGCACAGTTTACAACTTCTAGAAATAAACAACTAATGAATGTAGACTCACCTTCACAGTTACACAGATGCTGGCACACAGTAAACACTGCACAAATATTTGTTTAATGAATAAATGAATGCTGATGTTCTTCATTCAAAATGGATGACTCCATCTCCCCCCTCCAATCTATGTTCTGTCACTTGGGCCGCCCTTGCTCAGGGAATATTTTCTCCCTCTGCCTCCTCCTGCTTAAATTCTGCCTCGTTTAGGAACTTTAATGGAAACAAGAATGAGCTAGAATGCCTATTGCAAATGAAGGTTCTCAGGCTTCCCCTGGAAGGATACTTGGTCTAGGATGTCTTGGGCAAGGCCCAGGAACTGGCATTCTTTTTTATTTCAATAGCTTTAGGGGGTACAAGTGGCTTTTGGTTACATGGATACATTGTATAGTGGCAAAAAAATATGGTCATTAAGTGTACTGGCCACACTCGGTGGACATTGTAGCTGATAGGTAATTTTTTGTCTCGCCAATCCTTTTCAACTCCCTTCTGAGTCCCCAATGTCCATTATATCATTCTCTATGCCTTTGCAGGCCCCTAGCTTAGTTCCCACTTATAAGTGAGAATATGCAGTATTTGGTTTTCCATTCTTGCATTATTTCACTTAGGATGATGGTCTCTCCAATGCTATCTAAGTTGCTGCAGAAAACATTACTTCATTTTTTATGACTGAATAGTATTCCATGGTGTTTATACACCACATTTTTATTATCTACTGATCAGTTAATGGCCATTAGGTTGATTCCATATCCTCGCAACTGTGAATGGTGTTGTGATAAACATGTGAGTGCAGGTGTTGTTTTTGTGTACAATCTTTGCAAGAACCTACATTCTAAACAGGAGGCTCTCAAGGGGGTTCTGATGCACAATGAACTTTGCATATTTGTTCGCTTTCTGTGTCATAAGTCCCCTGTGGGCAGGAAACACATCTCAGTCATAGTCACACTCCCTGTGATGTCAGCACAGTACCCACATAAACGAGCAAAGTCACTGAGGGATACTAACATGGCCTCGTGGCCTCTCTGTGTCCCCTCATGGGCTTCCTGCACAACCCAGCAGATGTGCCAGCACTCTTAGGTGGAGGGTTCTATCTGTACCCGGCAGTCTCCACTGGGATGTATTGGGCGTGCTCTAAAACACAGTCATGGATGCTTGGGGAGGACCTACGGGATGCGCTATGCTTCTTTATAGTTGTGCACACCCTGCCAGGCTCATGACCCCTGGACAGACTCCGTCTTGGCTTCTTCCATGGAGCAGTGTGCAAATGAGAGCAACCCAGCCTGGCATAGGGTGGCACTGGTTTTCTGACCTGGAATTTGAGTGTGTGTCTGCAGAGGAGGTCTCCTCCCCCATGTCCAGCTGCCACACTGCCCAGCGGAACATGTCCCTCACTCTCAGGCCATATGCAAGATCACCGAGAACTTGGGCATTTTCACTTTCTGATCTCTGCTGCAGAGGGAAACTTTGATTGGTGAGTCTAGAAACTCAGTGAAATCTTTCACCCTGCTTGCAAAAATGAAAGTCCGTCTCTCCACTCACCATTTACTCTCCTACAAGACTTGGTTAATGCCTATGTAGTGATGGTCGGTTAACATGTTTAAAAATCAGGTGATGGCTCCATCCATAAGGAGATCTCTATGCAGCGGGAGACATGGATGTGTTTACAAGTTGCCATAATGCAAAACGTTAATAAAGGTGAAACCTTTTTGTGTTTATCACTACTGATAATTTAGTGAAAGTAACCACAAAAGTAAATCTACTGTAACAGGCCAAGTAGCTTGTCACCCCTTTAATTGCCTTTAGGAGCATGCTGGATATAAATAAATGCATTAAAATATGACACAATTACAGAATACATTAACCAACACTTGGTTGGCTATTTTTGCTGTAGCTATGAAGAAAAAAACAATAAATAATTAAGTATTTACTTATGTCCCTGAGTGCTAGAATTAGATTGAAGCAAAAGACACTACCAAGCTGACACGGAGTCATGCATTGGTCTTCATGAGGAAAAATCCACTCGCAAGTCTTCCTCGACAATCTTTGTCATGGACAGAACCATGCTCGTCTTACCATTGTGCTTTTCAATTTGCACCATGCTGGCATTACGATCCTCTCTGTCCTAAAGCTAGCCTTATTAAGCTCACAAATTTAAGTAAAAACTAGTGGTGCTGGTGGAGAGCAATATCCTTTTAGGGCCTTTTTAAAGAACTAAGTTGTTGTCACAAATGGGCAAAATAACGAGCATAAAATAAAGGTATCCAAAGCAAAAAGCTGCATACTATACTGTTCTCAGTCTACAATTAAAAAAAAAATAATCACAAAAGATTACCCTAACTAAATAAAAATGTCTCTAAGGCTAGAAAAAAGTATGCCCATGGGCACATGCATGCATGCACATCCCAGAAAACCATAGGCCAAGACCGGCTCTTTCTTGCTGGGGGGCCAGGGGTGGGGCTGCCCTCTGACGCTCAGAGAACAAGGATCAAGGGAGGCCGTGCACTGTGGTAAGAAGGACTCAGAACTCATGAGACTGGCGGGGTCAGCTCAGGTAGCAGATGACAGTCCTGTCATAGGGAAACGCAACAGGGGCGCATTTCTATTATAACCATCATTACCAACAATGCGAGGGCGACACGCCTTCTCTAGTTGCTGTGATGCTTCACAATGCTGGGCACCTCAAGGTCAGGCTCACTCTAAACTGCATGTTAACCTCACAGGTAGGTGGGAGGAGTGTTTGTAGCCCCAGTGTCCATACAGTGAGTCTGGTTACTTCAGGGAGTGAATGCTGGGTCTTTGTCCAACCTTGCTGGAGACAGTCCATCCATAAAAACTGAGCAAATCTCCAGTTCTTCCTTGGATGCTTCTCTAGAATTTTTCAATTTATGATTGAAATAATACAACTAAAAGTTCCATGTGCAGAATGAAAATGCTGTTAAAATAGCCAATGTATCCTACTATTCCCATTTTGAGGTACTTTCGTTGGTAATTGCTCTCTCTCATACCGAAGAATTAAACACACAAGAGTGTCCTGGATTGTGAGGTTCTTAATTGCTGCACATCTTACTAAAAATTCAAAGTCTTGCATAAACCAAGTGCAATGCTCTGTACATAACAAACTCTCATAACTATGCATTGATTGACTTGTTGACACATTTCAGTAACCTGGGCTCTGAGACATATTTTTGATCTCATAAAACAAGCCAATTCTGGAAGTAAACAAATTCCTAAAAATCACATTCATTATTCCTCATCCCTTTCCTCACCTTGTTTAATCACAACAGTTTCCTTAGAGGATTAAACAATAGAAGACACTTGAGACATGTAAAGTAGTAATTTGACCTCACAGGTGGAACAAGAATCAAAAAACAATTCCTCAAGTTTACGATGGCTTCGACTAAATTTAAGACCCTCAAAATTTTTCTGTATATTTTTATATATGATATCTTTGTAAAAATCATATAAATCCCTTAGAGGTGTCAAGTGGCAAGGTCGGCTTTCTTCCTAAAGTATTACAGGACAGCACTGCTCTTAGATAAAAATTATGAACAGCAGTGTTAACATGGGAGCATTTTTATCTCTCGAAACACAAAAGAAGGAAGACAAAATGTAGAGAAAGTTCCGTACCTTTGAACAGGGTCAGTCCGAGAAAGTTTCCTTTGATCTTAGTCAGTTTCAGTTCCATCAGTCAGGCCCGACCTTCTACACATGTCCTTTGGAAAATGGGAAGTAAGGATCCCACTAAAGTGACCCCTAAAGTGATTAATACACAAGAAAATAAACTGTACAGTTGCTGATGTGAACGGAGTCACCAATAGAAGCCTTAAGGGGTTTATACGATCTTGAAGCCCTAGGGTCCATGTGGCTCTGAGACCTGCAGCTCACAGACACAAGGCTGCTTCTGATGGTGGACAGGCCACGCAGAGCTCCAGTGGCAGGCTATGGGTTTAGACAGCTGCATAGAAACAGAGTCATCATCCCATTGCTACTGTCCAAAGTCATCAAAAGAGCAATTTCCACATATGAAAATATCATTTCTAGAAAGCCACTCATACACACCCCAGGAGACAGAAAACTATGTATTAATTGATAACCCCAAGTTACTCAAACACAGTGATGCTAACTTAAATAAAGGAAAGCTGGCATTCTCAAATATAAATCAATGGAACATCCTGACACACATTCTATTTTGAAGGAAATAATAGGTTATATATATGTAATCTATTAGGTTATTATATGTACATATATGCATGTGCGTATTTACACATATGTATCATATATACACACATACATGCATATATGTACATATAATAACCTAATAGATTACATATATATAACCTA